>VYZU01064611.1:98220-139328 GCA_013401355.1 Ceyx cyanopectus | reverse complement strand
TAAGAATTTTTTTTTTTTTAATCTTTTTTGCTTGTCTGTTTTGAATTTCAAGCCTTAAGTGCCAGGTAAACATTCCAGTCTGCCTTCACAGGAAATAACTCCAAGTTCAGTCAGTCAGTCATTATCTTGTTTTAAACAGATGCGTGTGTGTCTGTGTAAATGTGCATATGCTTATTTGTCTGTCAAAATTAAAACAAAATCCTGGGCAATAATACATTGGTAATTAAAAAAAAAATAATTCTTAAAGCTAAGTACTGTCAAAAATTCTTATTTAAAAACTAATGTTGTCTAGCAATCTTAGTTCCTCACATGCTCTGCTGAAAAATTAGATGGAGATTGGCTTTGTTCCAAGAAATTAGCACATTACTGTATGTCTCCAACATTGCACTGGACTGAGAAATTTATAGGCATGTTTCTTCCTGTCTAATTATTTGAAAAGCCTCAAGTCAAGGATTTTGCAGCTTTCAAACAATTATTTTTTTTTTAAAGAAAAATCCATTTATAATTTCTAAAAAAGCACAAGCCCATGTAGCTGTTTATAAAACTCTTATTTAATGAAAAAAAAAAAAAAGAAAAAAAAGAAAAAAGATCTTTATCCCCTGAACTAGAATCCAATATAATTTGTCATTAATTTATTGAATCTGATTTTGGACAATGCTTCTGTAGTGTAGATGCACGTCCCAGTATCTTATTTTTCTGTATAAAGAAAGCAAACAATGCCATCTGAAAACAGTTGAGATTCTGCTTGCATAAACTCTAATTTGCACAGTTCACAGCTACTCCTTGTGCAGTAATTGCTTTATGCGGCTGTAATCGATAACCTGTGAAGACAGCACATCATCTAAACCCCATTCCAAATAATATTTCTGTGTAGTGTTAGCTGTGAATTTACCCTGTACAGCTCTATCTCTATAAATATAATTCCATGTATTAATAGTCACAGAAAGGCTGTAAGTGAGCAACTATTTTTATGAAACGCACCACTATGGATAAATTAACTTTTACAGAAATCTTGTTTACTGTATGATATTCTAAACCACTGTCAAATAAAATATATATCCAAAAATCTATTTATTTTTTTCAATTGTAAATAGTCCATGGTAATTTGGAGTGACAGGCTTCCACCTTACACTGACAAACAGCCCTAAACACTCATGTGAGTGGAATTAATGGAAATTACATAATAAAAAAAGCAAGAGTCCATTTGGATTTCTTACTCCAGAGAAGGGTACAGTTTATGGCTATCCATGGAGGTGACTAAACAAATCACCAGTTTCCAGACTGTAGGCACTGTAAGATATGCTGGCTGGAAAGCTAGTGGTATTTTTCACAAAATTATGACATTTTTTAAAGTAAATATTTCCTTTTCCCTTAAAAGAACATTTTCTTCAGAAAATAATAATTTGCCTTCATACACCCTGAGTCAGTTTCTGCAGAGCCTCGTTTTTCAGAAGATGAATGTTCCACATAAAGTATTTCAACCAGCTGAACTAATAACACCATTTTTCATTGCAAGAACCACGTACAAAAATTGAAGCATCTTTGCTACTCAAAAAAATATTTTCTGGTTTTTAAATTGCAACCACTGTCATGGCTGGAAATCTGAGTCAGGGCCTGATGTCACACCCCTGTGACACCTCTGGGGCACAGACTGTGTAGCCTCCAGTGGTCTTTTTCTGCTAACAACATGTCTTTTCTCTCTTCAGCACAGCATTTACCATTCTTATCACCCTTTTTATCCACTTCTTCATACCTATGCAGTAGCACAGGGACTGGGATGTTAATTGGACACAGATTTTCTGCTCCAAACTCCAAAGCAGGGCTGTGACCTCACCTGCATGTGCTGAGCAGCACTCACCTGGGGAGCAGTGTTGGTAAAACCCAAAACTACCCTTCCCTGAAAAGAAGGGCTGTATCTACCTACTCTATGGCCTCAGTGGTAAGACTGCCAGCAGTTCAGCACAGTTGGCTGCTGGAACTATGCAGAAGTGCAAGAATAACCCCATTTCTTCCTGATATTTTTCATCTCCCACCTGAGCATGCAGCCAATGACCATGCCAAGAATTTCTCATCTCCATCAGAGATCAGCTTCAGTCTGATTTGTGCCATCTCTGCTGAATGTGAACATCTCATGCTTCTCTACATTCCAGGTACCCTCAGCACCACCAGACAGACCTACCCTGAATCTCATTTTCCTCCACAGCTCCCCACTACTCTTGTTCTGCCTCTGAGGTAAGTGCTGCTGCCTTTCCACTCTCCATTTTCCCCTTCTGTCCCTCAGAACTTTATCTTTTTCTGCCTTTCCTTCTGGCCTTCTGTCCCCAGGAGACACCATTTGCCACTCTCAACATCCACCTTACATGTCTCAGCAGCTTCACATTACACACCTCTGCTGAGAGGTGTCATGACCAGTTATTCACACTGGTCAAGTCATTAACAAGTCCTGGGTGTCATATAAACATAGAGACTTATTCAACACCTTGTATTGAAGTCCAACTGAAATCATTTGCCTTGGTCTCCAGAAAACAGCAGCAGTTACTGACACAGCAGAGATACTGACTCTACATGCAGCCCATAAATCCCTTTGCAAGTACAAATAATGTTTTTTTCTTCAGTGCTATAAAGCAAAATGTGTGTGCTGATAACAACCCAAACATGCAGGCCAGGTTCTGTGGCTGCAACATGCTATGATCTCTAGTGGAAGTCTCCAAATCCATTTCACAAGGACAGGCAGAAAAAAAAAGGAAAGGCAAGGACAGGCAAAGTCAGAGGCACATTTCTGTCTTAACCACTAGACTTTGTATTCCACTGCTGCAGCAGGAACCCGGGGCCAGAACTGCAGAGGTGAAAGCAGAAGAGTCTCATCTAATGAGGCTCTTGCCCTCCTTGCTTCTCCTTGCTTGGAGGGAAGCTTTGGTATGAAGGGGGAAGATTTCTTGGTACACTGCCACAGAACTCAAAGTTAGGCTTTGGACTTCTCCAGGGATGACTGATCTCATTAGGGATTTACTTCACAGTTCACTTCTGTAAGTCCCCAGAAGAGTCCTTTCCTTCTTTTGTCCCCTGGACGCCTAGGATGTTGTCAGTAATTGTTGCTGAAAGGACCACACAAGCAGGGCAGGCTGCCTGCTCATGACTAACAGAGGCCTTGGAGAGAATCTGTGGCTGTGTCATGCAGGGCTCCCACCCCCTGCCTGTTGGACTCAAGGACTCCCAAGGCTGTTTTTCTCCAGCTATCACATCAGAGCTGACCAACACCTGTCAGCACAACAGCCAGCCTTTTTAATTAGCTATTACTCCTGGGCACTGTCTGGACTGAACCAGCAGTGCTTCAGGAGGAGCCAGGACTCTGACCTGTGCCCCAAGCCCCTCACTGGACAGCCCACAGGCCCCCTGCTCAGCACCCAGGACTGGCCTCTCCCTTGCAGCAAAAGCCTCTCCCCACCCCCAGATAAGTACCCCTGGGCTTCATGTAGAGCCAGGCCCTCCTGCAGCCAGTGCAGCCTTGCTCAGTCCAGCCTTCAGCCTCCCAGAGGAGTTCTCTCAGGATCTCTGCCAGTGATCTCACATTCTCCCTACCTGAGCTCAGAGAGCAGGATTTTTAAATCTGGTATCAAGCCACAGTCACATAAGCAACAGCTCTGAGTTACAGCCAGGCTAGAAATGATGCTCTGTCCCTTCCTGCCTTTAGGGCCTTGTGGCAGAAGTCACTGTGCCAGTGCAGTGACTCAATAAGGAGCTTTGCTTACAAGGCACAAATCTATTTGAGCCAGCTGGGGGAACAGCAGTGCACAAGCTCCTGGACACAGAGGGGCCTGGAGCACCACATTCCATTCCTACTCAGAAACTTCCTAGTCTCCATGTCTGAAATGGTTGTCCCTCTCAGAAAAAAAACCCAGCTAATGATCCTGATGCAGCAAGCCATTGTTCCACAGAACTGCTGTAACTGTCTTCAACTGCTGAACAGAAAAAAATAAGCAAGGCTGCAGGGAGAAAGAGGAGTGACAGGGCTTTCTGCAATGTGGCAACTTGCTGACCTGCTTTCAATACCTTCAACCCTACAAATGAAAAAAAGATGACCTATCAAACAAGATAAATGTTGTAACAAAGCTCTGCAGGTTTGGTGGACAGCAAAGAAGACAGTCAGGGATTACACTTGTGGAAAAAATATTTAAGCAAAAACACCTGGTTAATTACAAGGTGGTGGCAGAGGAGAGCACATTGTCCTCTGTCCTCCAGGGGCAAATCCGAGATGCTGAGGGGCTCTTCTGACACAGACTAAACCTCCAGCTGCTCTGAGCAGCCTCAGCAGTGTGCTGGCACTGCAGGGACAAGCCAGCAGCAGCCAGTCCTTCCCTGCAGTGTAGCAAGGTTGAGATTCCAACCCCTGTGCTGCTTCCCTTTACCTCTGTGCCCCAGGAGACAGCCCTGTTGCTCAACCAAAGATTCTGGGGATGTGGAGGCAGTGGGAGGAGTAACTAAAACCTGAAAGCCAAAGCCAAACCTCTGGTGAGAGACCCACTGTGGCTGGAAATCAGAAGAAAGGTTCTGAGCAATCACAGAGCCCCAGCAGGTGCCAGCCCAGGGCACTGGCATCCTTCTATCCCTCCTCTCCCAGTAAACTGGGGCCACTGCTGTCCCTGAAGCCACATGAATTTTCATTCTGCTTTTCTAACACTCTACAGAAAGTTTAGGTTTTGTTCCCCAGCTTGTCCTCTGCTCAAAAGCAGGGAAAAACAACAGGCAATCAAACCAGTCCAAAACAGCCTCTCCTGTCACCAGGCAGCAGAGCTGCCCATGCCTCTGAAGTTTCTATTCATACATTATGTATGAAATTAATGAATTTTGGTGTTTGTACTTTTGTATAGTGATTAAAAACTATGCCAAGAGCTTTAACTAAAGTAGTTAAAGACTTGTAGTTCAGAAAGTAGAAAATTGTTCACCCCATCTCTAAACCAGCAAGTACAAAGAGCCACATTTAGGTATCTATTTAATTCCAACCTTTCCCTGCACAGTCTGCAGAGCTCACCATGTACAAAACACCTTTTCCAATTAGCACTTCACTCACTCCACAAGTTTTTTTAAAGCAAGCCCAGCAGGCAACACAGAGCCCTGTAATGTGTTAGCAGAGTATTGCAGAGCACCTCTCAAACTCCAAACACCACAATACCAGCTGATTACTCTGTCAGAGCAGCCCAGGAAGGATGAATGCAAGGGTGTGTGTCCTCCTGAAGGACTCTTGTGCCATGTCCCTGCTACTGCACAGCTGCTCAGGGTGCTTGCTGGCAGACATGCCCTGAGTGCCACCATGCAAAGCTCTGTGGAGACATCTTCCTGTGTGATTGCACGTGAGCACCACAGCATCCCACCTGCACAGAGCCTGGAGAGCCATCCTGCACAGCACCCACCTGAGAGGGGTCACAACCACAGGCAGGGGGGTGTATGAAGAGCTCTGCATCCCCAGGATGTGGCACTGAGCCCCCAGACTAGTCTTGGATCAAGGAAAAAAAACCAAACCTCTTTCCCTAACAGCAAGAGTTTATCCTGAAACCCTGTTTGGAAGGGTACAGACTCAACTGTCTAATCTACTCATCTACAACACTGATTTATACCCAGCAAGGCACCAGCTTCAGCATCCCAGCACAATATGGGCTTTGTCACAAGTAACCAGCCCCCAGGCTCCATGCAGCATCTCCAGGGGACCAGCAGCCTCACTCCCTGTGGGAACACTCCTCCAGCAGCCTCTGCCCAGCTCCCTGCTCTCATCTCTCATCTTCATATTTAACATTTTTCATTCTGGCATACAAATGCAAATGCATCCTGAATTGAGCCCCTCCATACCTTTAGTCCCCTGAGGTTAACAAGTAGGTCTCTACTTCACAGTTTTATAGGTCCATTATGTTATTTGATTAGCAGCTCCTTTCCAGAACAAATGGCTTGAAATAAATACAGGGAAAAAAAAAAAAGATAGCTAGTGTTTTTAAGACTGATTGTTAAAGTGTTTTGCAAATTGCATAGGAATTATTCATATTTCAGCCTCAGTCACAAGCACTAGCATCTCTGAGCTTCATTAGCTACAGCAAATGCCAGCAAGCACCCCAGCAAAGGGACTGGAGGTGACAAGACACCAAGTGCATTGGGCCTGGCTGCCACCAGAGCTCTCTGCTCTTGGATCTCTGTCAGAACTGCCCTCTTAGTTGTCCATGCTCTGACCTGCAGGACCCATTGATCCCATTGCTGAGGTAGCTGCTGAAGTCCAAAGGGAGTAAATGATGGATCAATCTAGTGGCAAATCCCCCCTGATTTGCCCATTCATCCCAGGCATTTTCCTCACACCAGGAGGGCACAGTGAATAACACACACAGCAGCACACAGCTCTGACATCAGCACAGAACCAGATTTGCCCGAGGCAAACTACCCTGGAGAATCAGGTTATGATTTTCATCATCTGGGTCTGGATTGCCTCCTGGTGACCCAGCCAACGTAGAAAAGTGGTTGGGGACTTCTGATCCAGGGCTGGCCATGTAAACATTGCAAGCTCAGATGGAATAAATGGGCCCCCTGGGTCCAAGCAGGGTGGTGTGAGCTGTCACTGCACAGCAGTAGCAATTGCTCTCACATCAAGGTACTGAGCACA
The DNA here is from genome assembly GCA_013401355.1 of Ceyx cyanopectus. Lineage (NCBI taxonomy): Eukaryota > Metazoa > Chordata > Aves > Coraciiformes > Alcedinidae > Ceyx > Ceyx cyanopectus. Next base: position 132,691 of record VYZU01064611.1, on the reverse strand, counting down.
GGAACCAGCAGAGCCTGAGGGACAGTGAGCAGCTATTGCATCTTTTTTAGAAAAGGCTGTATTGAAGCAATAGATAAAAAGCAAAAGGGCAGTTGTAGTGTGTGAAATGGGAAGCATGAACTGACCCATTTTGCTGGCAACTCTTCCTCCCCTTTCCTGCAGCCAGAGGCAACCTTGGAATGCTGAGAAGCTACCCATGGGCAGCTTCTGTGGGACACAGGGCTGGTCAGAGCTGCTCTGTGGGGAAGCAGGGGACAGGCAGATGGAGTGTGCTGCTGCTGGCACTGCTCTGTGCCCCATGGGCAGCTTCTGTGGGACACAGGGCTGGTCAGAGCTGCTCTGTGGGGAAGCAGGGAAGAGAAAATAGGCTTCATATCACATATCTGAGCTTTAGCAGTTTGTGTCAGTAGCAAATGCAAACATATATTCTGCTAAGGTAGGAAAGTGGTCCTCTGGCATAATAAACATAATGCTTTAAGAAGAGACAGTTTTGTTAAGTTATATACATAGTCATAGAATTCTTATCAACAGCTAATGTCTCACCATTTAAGAAAATACTGTAAATTACCTTGTAATATGTAACCTTAGGGAACAACCTGGTATTTTATGATGTCTGATGAAATCAGGACATGAAAACACTGAATAAAACTTGACACAGAAGAAAGTACCAAGTCATAAGAACTCAAATCATGGCAACACACACAGACTGACCTACAGCCTAAGTAATGTAACAGATAGAATCCATAAGCAGTAAAGTACAACTACATAAACTGATTATAATAGTATGAAAAAGCCAAGTTATAATAAAACAGGTCAAACTTTGAGTTTCTGGCAGAGAGGAAATCTCCTCCTCCAGGCTGGTGTCTGCTCAATCTAACACCAGCTGGGGCCTTTTCAGCCAAATCTCATTTCTTCTCTGTGTGTTCATTATGCAATGTCCTTTTAATCAGTTTTCCACCTTGACACAGACTTTTTTGAGTTTTTTTTACCTCTTTTAGTATGACAGCTATTGTGCAGTGGGCTGCTCTCAAAGGACACAGAGCCTTCATCAGCAGTGGGAATGGGCAATCATTAGGGAAGTCTGTGCTGTGGAGCTGAGACCTCTGAAGGCCTGGATGCAGGCTGGCTGCAGAGGAACTCTGAAAGGTGCATTACAGACACAGGATGACACAGTCCCAGGTTATAAACACAAAGCACAAGTCACCAACTAGTAGGCACAAAAGGAATGTGACCTCAAAAGCTGCTTTTAGGGCACAGCAAAAAATATAATATGAATTACTGTGTGACAGCACAAACAAGGTAGCAAAGGGGAACAAAAGATGGACCCTGTGAGACCAAGATCAAAGGGAGGACAGAAGGGAATTGCTCCAGCACCTTCTCCCTTCATTAAGGACTTGACAAAGACCAGCATTGCTGTGCATCTGCTGCAGCTCCCCCATCACCTCCAGCACAGAGAGCTCTGCCCCTGGGTTTTCCATTTGCCACACTGCAGCTCAGCAGCCCTCTCTGAAAGGTTCCTTGCACTAGGGGAAGGAAACCAGGATTTCAAGAGCAATGAGTCTGTGCACATGAGCTTTCTGCCCCAGCCTTCCTCAGTGTGTGTCTGTGCACATGTGCTTTCTGTGTATGTCTGTGCACATGAGCTTTCTGCCCCAGCTTTCCTCCATGACTTGGTGATGCTGCAGTGCTCAGATCCAACTAGTCATTATGGATTCAAGGCAAGTCCTCACTCCCTGTAAACATTTATACAATGCAGAGCAAGGGAGACTGAGAACACAGTCACCAGTGGTTAGGAAGATGAATGTTCGTGTCCCAATTTCAGTCTGTGCTCCAGAGACCAGTGGGATACTGTCCTGGTTTGAGTAAGAACAGAACTAATTCTGTTCACTGATCTTACTTCTCAGCTCAGTCCCTTCTAACTGCCCTGTGTGCAGGCAGCAGAGTGTCCCAGGCAGTGTCTGCTCCAGCCCATGGGTACAGTCAGTGCCAAGGGTTGGGGTGCAGAGCAAGGGCACTGCTGGGCCTCGTGCCCCACACTGGGGGTGCAGCCAGGGAAAGGCCAGAGCTGTGGGGAGGAGTGGCCAGGACAGGGGACCCCAGACTGGCCAGGGAGGGATTCCAGCCCATAGGTGTTGTGCTCAGTATAAAGCTGAGGGCTCACAAGGGTCAAGCTCCCTTCTTCTGTGGCCTCTCTCTGTTCTGCCTTCGACCCCACTCCATGTGCTCCTGGATCCAGTTCCAGAACCCAGCTGCTGGACCAGGTTCCCATCTGCTGCTGAGTCCAGGCTGGGACTCTGCCAGGGGCAGCTCCACAGCATCTCTGGTGTCAGTGCTGTAACTGCCACCAGTGGGGCTGGCTTCAGTGCTGGTTTGGGATATATCTGTATACGTGGCATTTGATTATTATTTTCATTAAAGCTGTTCTAGGTTTCTTTTCTAATCCATAAGTCTCTCTCCCTTATTCTTTCAGCCATGCCCTGAGCCATTCTAGAGGATCAGGCTGCATGCAGGAGCTAAGCAGGAATTCCCTGAGGCTTCACTTGGAGCTGTTCCATTATCTGGGTGCGACAACTCCACTGAGGAGCCCAGAGCTGACTCAGGAGCTCAGCCCCATGGGCAGTTTGGAGGGTCCTGAGCTGCAGCTGTGCCAAGTCAGGGCACCTCAGAGAATTGCCAGCAGCATTAACACTGCAGGAAGGTGAGCAGGCTGGTCTGAGACTCGGGGCTCTCTCAGTCAGGGACCCTGATGAAATCAAAGCTCCCAGCAGCTGTCTCTGCCTCCCTGCCCTGCCCGAGCAGCTGTCAACCTGCAACCCCACTGAGCTGATGCCTCAAACGTTGTGTGAGGAACACTCTGACCTCAATGAGCTGACAGGAGAAGCAGGTTGTGGATAGAGCAGGGGACAGAATGTGCAGCTAGGTGGGAGTGAAATAATTGAAGATAAGCAGCCTGTCCCCTTGCCAGCTTTGCACGTGTTGCCTGCCACAGAGAGTAACACACTGCAGGGTCTGTGACCACAGACTCAGTTAATGCTGCCCTTCCCAGGCTCGTGCACACAAGGAATTTACTGCCTCTCTCTACCCTTGCCATGCAAATTAAGGGGTACCAAGCAACACCCCTGTTAGCAGGGAATACAAAGCACTCGAGTACTCTGGCAGATGTGCACTGCACCCCAGAGAGAGCCAGCTGAGACATCTGGGTGATGATCCAGAGCTTTGCTTACTCTTCCACTCTCCTCCTTCCTTTAAATACATCATATTAGGAGTTGTTATAGTTCAGGGGATTAAGAATTAGACTTGTTTTTATGTTGGGACCTATGGTGTAAGTCTCCTTAAGTCAACCCAAGCCAATCACCAAACCTGCATCACTCCAACACTCCTTTCCTCCCACCTTGACTGAGGGGGATGTGACTGCAGCCAGCCTCTCCCTGCTGGCCCAGAACATCCATGGAATGCTCAGAAAGTAGCAGAAACATGAATAACTGTGGATCTCACGGGTTGATAAGGACAAATATGTCACAGTGCATCTAACTAGCAGGTAATTACTAATGTGTTTGCAGAGGTGTCGTGTTGGTAACTTAAAGCATTTCTTTCTGAAGCTCACATTTGCATGGCAGAGCCTCTGTCCTCTTCCTAACAAGATGAGGATGCTTTTCACTGTCTCCCTTCTTCCTCTGGGGACACATGGCAGTAATTTTTTTCTGCTTCATTACATGCGGTATGATTGGTGAGGAACAGAAAATAAAGCAGAGCTTTCTTGCTGAGGAAGGAAGATCTTGACCCACAAGAAAACAATGATGTGGAGAGCTCAGTGAGCACTGTCTGTACCCTGGTGAATCCCAAGATACTCTTTAACCTCCTCAGTTTTCTGAAGGGCAGGTAGGGGATGGTGAACAGATTCAAACTGTCATTGCTCCTGCACTGAAGAGTGACTCTGGTAGAAGGGCAGGATATTGCAGCTGTGGTGTGCTGAGCACTGTAGCCAAACAATGTCTGTCTCTTTTACAAGTAGGCCATCCAGGATTTTTCTTCTTGTAAGGAAAAGGAGATTGCAGCAGTACCCAGCAATGACTGGAGTTCCAATAGATCATTCAGTGCTCAGTCTGACATTCCACTGCTACCAAGGAGGTGACATAAAGGTTGCTGTACGAGCTGGGACACACTGGAGGTAATTTTTTATTTCTTACCTAGGTGGCACCTTAATCAGTTGTGTTTGTAGCCAAGGGATTTTGAGAAGGGGAAGTCAAAAGGGCTTTTTTTTTTTCTAATTCCTTTTACCAAATGCAGAATTTTTATTTCCTTCTAATATTTCCTCCAAGGAAGCAAAACCCTTTTGAATTAAACTAATGCTAGTTGTCTATTACTGGCTAGCACAAAGAGAGACAAAAAATAAGGACTCACAATATTCTGAAACTAGCATGACCTTCAATTATGGCAAGTTAATAAATCACTTCAAATGTAAATCTCTGTCTTTTCTCACCTTGAGTTCTGAATACCTTTAATCAAGTAGCATAATAGAAATGTTGATGATCAAAGGATTTAACTCCTGCCAGAGTGAGACTACAAGTTGGAGAGACAGCTGGGAATTAAAGTTTGGGCTGTTCAACAGAGTGCATTGGAAATTCTGTCTCTCAGGAACCTGTGCAACCTAACAAAATGATGGAAAGGTGTCAATATTTAACAAAAGACAGTGTAAAGCCCACTGTGGGTGGTGCAGGTAGGAACTCAGATAGATACAAGGAGCTAGGCAGGGAAGGAAGAGACTTAGAAGCCTGCAATCTGAAAATCTGGGAGGAGGAAGGCTCAGGCCTAATTCAAGAAAGAGGAGAAAATCCAGAGTGGCATTAACCTATTTCACACACCTCCCTCCCCACATGGAAGCTGTATTGGGCTTCTAAATTTGAGGTGTTCATGTTTTCTGAGTGTGTTTTTATTCATGCATTTGCTCTCTGATCTATTCCTAGTAGGGCGTAGGGCAGCATAAGTTCATCATGGTTTACTCACTGCTTATCAGTATTACTGTTTCCAGGCACAAAACCACCCTCATCTGAGGGTCTGTCTGTCCCTCCATGCTTAGGAAGCTTCTCAAGGGGCAAAAAAAAAAATGTCTCCTCACAAGAACAATGAGTTTTATAAAGCTCTTAGTCATATAAATCAGAGTAAACTCCTAAGAAATAAAAATGAAAGCTTGGCTCCACTGAAATCAAACATAAACCTTTGATTTCAGGGTGGACAGAATTTCATAAAACACCTGGAAGAGAAACTGGCTGTTCCATCTGGTTTATTACAGTGCAGGGGGAAGCAGCCCCAGCACAGCCCTGGGCTACTTAAGCACTTCAAGCTTCTGATGAGGAGCATAAAACCCAGAGATCTGGTGCTGAATCCTCTGCTTTGGCTCTCTCCAAAACGATGAGTGATTCTTACATACCATGGAAGATTTCAGCATGTTCTGGAATGCAAATATCTACATTTGCTCCATCCAAACCCTCTCTGCAGGGCTGCTGGGTGCCCTCCACAGTGAAAACTGGACACCCCCAGGCAGGGCCACTGCTGTGGCTTTGTTGTGCATTGCCACCTTATCTCCAGAGCTGAGCTTTCAGCTAGCCTGGGAATGTGCATAGCCAGAGCCCCTCAGCACCCTACCTTAGCTAAGAGGCATGATGTGTAGTGGCTGTTTGTGATTATCAGGGTGGTAGATGCAGGCTGGATCATCTGCAGTCCAAACAACCCCTTCAGAGAATCAAAAGCAGACTTGCCAGGCTGCCTCTCCTTGCTGCTTCACACTTCAGCATGAAGCAGTTTATTAGTCAGTTTATACTTGTGGGTTTATAGCATACAGGTCATTAAAAACAAGAATCAGGTGCATACAGGTAATGTGACAATTTGGCCATGGTTTTGTTTATCTAGCATCTCCTATCAGACACATGCATTTAGTTTGTTCTGGTGTATAGGTGTGTGGTTGTATGCATACACACATATCTGAGTCAGTTCCTTTCAGCAGCCTACACTGATAAATTCCATCTATTGATAGTCCTACATGTTCCTGCTTCTCAGCAGAGGACAGGGGCAGTTGGGCAGTCAGCTCAGGGGGGACTGCTGCTCTTTAATCAGTGTGCCCCCCTGGGAAATGCAGGTCTCAGGAGGAGGCAGACCCTGGCTTGCAGGGGATAAATAATCACCTTCTGGAAGAGAGCTGCAGCACTTACTGCTTCTGTGCCTTCAAAACATAGTTTTCAGTCCCCATCTGCAGGCAGGATGGAGCAGAGCAGCTCAGCACCCCAGCTGGGCTGGGGGACACTGGGCTGAACTGGGGCAAAGCCATGGCACTGCAGTGGAGGATGAAGAACATTTCTGCTTTGCAAATGATGGCAATGATCTGCACACAAAGCCTTGCCTGCCTCTCATACAAGCCTGGTCTCCTGCAAACAGGCAGTTCTGGAGCTCTGGCAGGCAGGGTGAGGGATAAGCTGGGTCTGCAAGAGCCACACATGGCTGTGCTGGTAAAGTGACAGAAGGTAACAAGTTTAAAAGCCAGAAGGAAAATGCTGTACACAGCCACATGGTACAGAGCCCTGTGGGGCAAAGCAGAGGTGTGAGGGGTGGCACAGAGCACTGCAGGGCACAGCAGGGGTGCAGGGAGTGGTACAGAGCCCTTTGGGGGGAATCAGGGGTGTAGGGGGTGGTACAGAGCCCTTTGGGGCAGAGCAGGGTGTGAGGGATGGTGCAGAGCCCTGTGGGGCAGTGCCAGGGATGTGTAGAAGCCCTGCAGAAATTGGGGAGCTGCAACAAGAGGTGAGCCTGGCACCCTGCCCCGTGACCCAGAGCACCCTCCTAAACCACAGCAGCTTCCCAAGTCTCACAGCAAACTGGAATCTGAATGAAGAGAGCAACCTACCTGCTCAGCCAGAACAGGTATCAAGGCAAGGGCTGCCCAGGTGCAGGATGTGGGGAGAAGAGCACAATTCAGCCCCACAGCACCTGCATGGTGGGGTCACTGCTCCCTCTAACACCAATAACCACCAGACTCCTGCCCACACTCAGGATTCTGCCTGTTTGATCAACTGCTGCCCAAACCCTAAGGCAGTAAAATCTTAAAGGCAAATTTTCCACACTCGCTACTTCAGAGAGCAGTGATGGAGAGAAAGGGGTTTAGCTTCAGCTGAAGGCAAAAGGAAAGTACAACTCAATGTACTCAAAAGGAAAGTACAACTCAATCATACTCTCAGCTAAGAGAATATTCTTTTTAGCTGAGGAATCCAGAGGTTTTCATGGAATCCATCTTCAGCCCTACCTCATGTTAGGTAGTTTCATTGTTATCTAAGCACTCTCATTTGCCTCCTGACAGACAGCTTACTAATAAATACAGTATTATTTAAACTTGTCAAAAGCCATTTAAAATCCTATCAGCATCAGCAAAGTGAAAAGAGGAATATTAACCCCTAACTCCAGCTAGTCAAGAACTGCTTTCACAATTTTCTAATGAAAATTACTCTGTGATAATCTTGTCTTCTTTTTTTTGTTGTTGTGACAGTCAATTAATACATTTTCACAGCCAAATTAATGAGTTTTCTCTATCATATCTGTCTCATAATATATCTTCTAATAAAAAAATGAGATTATTCATTCTTTTAAAACATTGGCTTCATGACTTTTTATATTTAATTTACAATATCTGCATAGATAAATTATTTTTAAAAATAATAATAATACAAACATAAAAGGTTTCTATCACTGTCCCAGAATGGAATTAATTCACTGTAATGAAAATGGATGGGAGCATCAAAAGTGCTCACTCCAAGCATGCCCACAGTGACTAATACCATGAGCATGAAAAGCTTTCTTAACTGATTCTAAGCTGCAGATGGATCTTGGCAGAAAGGAAGCCAGAGGAAATGAATGTAATAGCTGCAAAATATGTAAAGATGAGAAAGTCTAGACAATGTGAGATGATTGCCATGGTCTCCAGCTTGGAATGCAAAGCTGGTCTGCTGATTGTTCAGGGTTTTCATCTGCTGGACCCATCTGGGGGAGTATTGGCCATATGCTCTGGTACACAGCACGAGGAGCCAGGGATGCACTACTGCTAATGGAATAAAACCAAGCACTGCTGTCCTGTCTCTGAGACACCAGCAAGAGGGCTGAGCATTCCAGGAATGTTTTTGAAAAAAAGATTATCTTCCCCTCTGCATGCTCTGAGCCACCTGAGACCTCAAAAGAGGTCTGGGGCTTGGGTTGATGGCAAGTTGAACATGGGGTCAGCAGTGTGTCCTGGCAGCAAAACCAAGAGCTGTCCTGGAGTGCACCAAGCACAGAACTCTCTTTTCCCTCCCTACTTCATTCACACACAAACAAGACATCATCCCACCATCAGACCAACATCTTCTGCAAATCTTAAAAGAATCTGTCAGCTGATGATAGCCAGTTCAAAAGGAATCTCAAAATTCCTAAATAAAATGAAAAAAAAAATAAATCCCTATTTTATTGAGGAGAGCATCTGAACAGCCTGTAGAGCTTCCCATGAGTACCACTGTTATGTTTGCTGATGGACCACTCACCTAACAGTTGTCAGACCTCCTGGTTGAAATCAGGCCATGGACACCCCCACACAGGGTATCTCTGACCTTTTGATTTATGTTGATGCTGGTTATAACTCTTTGCCAAGTGTTCCATGGCTACTAAAGTTTTGGGATACTAACAGCATTTGCCTGTAGTCAAACATTCAGTGGCTTTCTGATGCTTAAATCTAACTGACTCAAGCCAAAAAGGCAGGATTTCAATGTACACTCCAGGGAACATTTTCTATAAGAACTCCAACCTGACTGCAACACTGAGATTTTTCCCCCTGCCATGCCAACTGAAAACAGAGGCATCACAGGCATGCCAACCAGATAATGCCAGCAGCAGGACAAAGTGCATTTATCACTTTGTATTCTGATAGAATGAAAGTCTTCACATTGTTTAAAACACAGATCTGTGTGTGTAAAGTACTTACTTGCCTTGTGCTGGAATAAATACTGGAATACTGTGATGAGGTCCCCTCTGAGCCTTCTCTTGGCAAGGGAGAAACTCCCTTCATTCTTCCCTCTTAGGTCAGATGGAGGTTTGATCATCTTTGTGCCCTCCTCTGGATCCTCTCCAGCCTGCCTGTGCCTAAGGTCAGTGGAAGTTTTTTAATACTCTCAGCAATACCACAACCACTATCTGAGCCATCTAATCTACACAATTCTCTTTACCTGCAATGCCAGCTACTAGTTTGCAGAGCTGGGCTCATATCTTGATGAGCAGAAGTCGCTGCTGTTAGAAGGAGCTGCATCAAAAGATCAGATCTGTAGCAAAGAGGGTTGCAGCTCTCAATATATATCCCACCTGCAAGCTCCAGGTGTTAAAACTGCATTATCAGTAGTAAATTCAACAAGCCATCAACTTTATCTTCAGCCAATCTAGATTATTTATTTACTTACTTGCAAAAGGCCACGGTTGTTTTTTTGCTATGTTGTTTTCAACCTATTTTGCTTTTTATTTCAAGAAAGGTTACTGGCCAAGTTAAAATAATTGAAAAGAAATGAAATATAAAGGTAGTGGCAAAACCTGCTCTGCTAGTCCCAGTAGTGCACTGGTTGGCTGTGCAATATTAGGCTAACACAAAGAACAATTTGAGAAATATCATTATGCTGCTGCAAAGAGAAAACTGTTTCTGATTAGCATGTACTCGATATGCTTGGAAAATTAGTTCTCCTTCAGAGAGTTACTGCAACAAGTGAAACATCTGTTGCTTCCCCTAAGTTACAATAATTATTTCACAATTATTCTTTTGAATTTCTAATGTTTTATTTTTATCTGGAAAGCCAGGATTTGTGGTGCCATTGAAATGCACAATGTGCCCATGTGCATGGGAAAGAAGAATGGGAAATAATGGTGAGCTCTAACTGAGGTCTTGGGTCACCTCAAGGCCAAAACTGTTGGCTGCCTACATTATCTGCATTCACTGTATTAATTCCACTCTATATAATAATCCCATTTCAATAGCTTCAATGGCTCCTATTTATTCCAAGGTTGATGCCAGTGATCACTATTGTGTGTAGCTGCACAATATGCATTCTTCAGCCAAAAAGCCAGCTTCAAGTTTCTAACCCCCTGCCATCGTGCAGCTGTATCAGAACCCATGCTTGTGGTATAAACACTGCTGAAATAATCCTATGGAAAGAAAAACCACAACTGGGCTGGAGCAGCAAACAGCATGGCAGCAAAACTGTGCAGCTGCACTCAGACAAGGATGGGATTGCTTCAGGCAACTTCAGAAGCAGGGAAAACATGTAACACAAACCAGCAAGAGCTGCAAACAGACAGCACAGAAGTCAAAAGACCAGCCAGAGATCTTGTCCCATGGCAACATCCACATTCAAGAGACTAGGGGTAGGTTCACCTCATTCTATTCAGTTCTGGTTATCTGCTATCAAGAGCTATTGCTTTAAAAGGTGATGAACAAAGAAGAGGTGAGAAATGCAGGTTAAACGTTGTTCTCCTCTCTTCCTGCTGTGTTTGCTGCACAGTAACTGCACAAGTGCTGGGGGCCACTGCCTGCTATGGAAACAGGGCTCCAGTGCCAGCCTCTGGTTGTCATCAGAGTTATTTCTGCCATCCACATATGCCAGATGAATAACTAACTTACCTAATATGCTTAGAAGCCATCTAACTTCAGAGTGTGGGTTTACAAAAGACAGGAACCAGGATGCCTTGCTGGAGGACAGGGGTGAAATGTCCATGGTTCCCCCTGGAGATTTTTGGTACTATTTTTTCTGCCCTGCCAGCCAGTGAAGGCCTGTTAAGAGTATCTTTGACTCAGCTGCAGAAGAGAAGACAGGAGATGTATGGAAAGCCCTGTCTCTGTCACCTCTACTCCTTTGGAGCACAGGGAGCCCTTGATTGCAGCTGCCAGCAGGATGCACACCAGAGTGACTTGTCTGCACAGAGGATCTTGGCCAACCTGTGATTCCAGGTGGGTTTTAGAGCTCAATGGCATCACATCTTCACATCTGGCAGCAGCAGCAACAGAAGAGCTTTTCAACATAGCAGGCAAAGAATGCAAGCAGCATTACCTCTACAGCTGTCTGCAAACAACAGGAGCAGCATTTCCACAGGAGTGGGTCAAGTTTACAGCTGATCTCATCTGGCCTTCAAATGACTCCTTGTGATCATAAGGAAACAGGTCTCTCCAGGTACCCCTGCCTGGTACTCTGGTGCTGTGGCTGTGTTCAGTGCTGTGCTGGCTCCAGGATCTCTACAGAGGTGGGGAGCTCACCTCCTGGACACCACTGCAGGGTTATGGAATGGTTTGATCCCAAGCAGCACTATTGTAGAGATGGCCTAATGAGATATCAGAGCACTCCTTGGTACACCAGAGTTAAGCACCTATTTCCCCACACTCACTGGTCTAGTGCCATCTACCACTTAGGTGCCATTTGTTTAACTGCATTTTTCAATTAGCCAAGTAATCCACTCCCCATCCATTGCCATGCCTGAGATTCAGCAGAAGCCAAGGATTTCATTTAATTTACAACCCTGTGCCTAGAGACTCAGGCTTTGATCAGGATATTGTCAGGAGACAGCTGCTAATCCCTGACCAATTTCATTAGCAGTAAGAGCCTGTTCAAGAGGCAGGAGCTGTCTGTAAGGGCTGCAAGCAAAAGGTCAGGTGGGTGGATGTTGAAGAATGTGTCTAAACATAAAAGTATTGTCATTTTTAAACATAAAGACTGAAGTAATAAATTAAATTCCTAACAAATGGAATAACTGGAATTTTCACCATTAACTGCAGATGCTTTCTTTTGCTAGAATTTACTAAACAGAGAAAAAAAAGTAAGTAAAAAAGAATTTTTCTGCAGCATGGCCTTATTTAGTATATCAGATAATAAACATATACTGGAAAAATGGAATCTGATCAGCAATCAGTGCTGTTTATTTTATCACAGGTCCTTGTGTCCATACCAAAGGTTGTAGCTTCATCTCTCACAATGAGAAGGAGAAAAAGAAATCTCTTGATTTCTCTCTGCAGAGAATCCCATTACTGATAGCAGGGGCCGTGGCATTGCTTATAGCCCAGAGAATTGACTTTTTATCATGAAACTCTGCAGCAATTTCAGATTTCTGAAATTTTGTTTGAAGATGGCAAGTGTCAGCTCCAGTGTAAAATGATTAAGGAGTGGAAAAGAATAAGGAAGGAAAAGATAAAAGTAATTTTAAAAAAGAAATTATATTATTTCATGATAACACTCTAGGAGTTATTTTTAATATGTTGAGGTTACATATTGACTCTCCAACATTTAATCTGACTATATGGGTATTTTATACTTGCATAATTAAGAAGTGTGCTGAAGTGGGAAGTTCTCAGATGATAAGCTCACACTGGCAATCTGATGTTGTAGGGTGGCAGAGGAAGGCATCTGGAGAATGTGCCCATGTTTGGTTTGGTTTGTTTAAAAAACCCCAAACCACACCAGTCTTCACTGGTACTGTGGCTTACCCCTCAAATGCTGCCTTCTTGCACTGTCAGTCTTAGGAAAACTAATCAGTTCTTGCTGGGCTATCAGGATCCTGCTTTCCTGATCTGTTCCTGAAAATCACCATCATCTTGTCATCTGTGATGGATGGAGCCTGGAGATGTCCTGGCATTCAGCCAGGGGGGGATTTTTGCAGTTCTGCTGGGCCTTGGGGAGTGTCTGGCCTGGGAATCAGAAAGAGTGGTAGAAAAAATCTGGGAGATGCCTGTACTGGAAACAAAAGGCAGCATTTGAAGGGAAAGCCACAGTACCAGTGAAGACTGGTGTGGTTTGGGGTTTTTTAAACAAACCAAACCAAACAACATGGGCACCTTCTCCAGATCCTTCCTCTGCCACCCTGCAGGCAATGCCACTGGAGAAGACTTCTTTCCCCAGTCTGGCAGGTGCTGTTTAGGACTAAAAGGTTTGCTTCCCCCCCTCCTGTACCAATGCAGCCATATTCTGTGCATGTAATAAAACTGGGATTGCTCTCTGGAGTAAGGAAAACAAATCATGCATTCCTTCTCCTCCACACTTCTCTCTTACACTGCAGCAAATTCACTACTGCAAAACTGGTGACACCAGTTTACCTGAGGAGGCAGAAGTGGGTTACACCAGCAGAAACAACAGCGTTTCTCCTCCAACAGATGAGCTGGGTGACTCTGAAGGATCCAGCAAAGGCAGCAGCAGCAGCAGCTCACAATGCCATCTGCAGAAAACAAAGTCACTCTCTCTTCCATATCCTAACAGATGTCAGAGATGGATCTTCTGAATATCCTTCAGAACTATCTGCAATGAAGTGTGTTCATTATCCAGAGAATCTTTAGGAAACTACTAAACTTGACAACTACCAAAGGGTTTTAAAGGTGCCATCCATAGCAGACAATCATGAAGATCAAACTGTTCCAGTGTCTTTCTGCATTTGCCTGTGTTTTAACTCCTGCTACTCTGTTCTGACACACAGCAGGATGCAGAACATTCTAACTGACCTTGAGAAGAGTTGTAAAATGATTTTTGTCTTTCTGCAATGCACATAATGGATGGCTCCCTGGAACCCACCAGAAAAGCAGGTTTACAAACAGCTTTGCAACTGCACATTAATCAAGCAGCACACAGATTAAAACTCACTTCTGGGGTTCCCCGGAAGGTCTCTGCACCCCTTCAGTTGACAAAGTGTTACTCAGGGGGATAAAAATGGCACACAGTCTGAAGCAAGCCAGAAAGCAACAATGCCTGAGGCAGATCCCACCATCTTCAGCTCCATAACTAGTTTGGAAGGTACTTGGCCATAGATGAGGACTAAGGAAACAGACACAGTGCATAAAAATATCTGTCACTAGCTGAGAATTCTGGCAAACCAAGGTGGCACCTGGAGATGGGGGCAAAGAATGGCTCAGAAGATGTCAGGTTCTCTACCAGGGTCTTTCATGACCATCAAAAGAAACTGTAATTGCCTGTATCTGGAGTAAGTTTAGAAAGTAAATGAACACAAGTGGAGGGGGTGTTACCTACTGCCCAGCAGTCACGGGGATGCCATAAGCAGGTTGTGTTTAAAGTCCAAACACTAAGCTTGGGAAAAGCCAAAATTAAGCTAATTAAAATGGGGGTTTGAGAGCTGTTAAGAGTTTTCTGTTAGAAAGTATTTTACTAATCAGTAAACAAATGGATAAAATACGTTACCACACTTAAATCCATCCAAATATTCTGTAACATGCTAGAGAAACATTTCACTTTGATTCCAATTAAGACTTTAGCTTGCTTGTAATTTGATTTTTACATGGAAGTATATCTTGTGACATAACAAAATAGTTCAAATGGTGATGGAAATTAATCCTTTAAATAAGACTCAATTCTGCTTCAATATTTTTCAAATAGAAACACTTACTTGGAAGCTCCATGTCCAGTAGTCTTAATAAAATTAAACTACTTTTGCCTAGAAGTTCCTGAGTTTGTGTCCTTGCAATAAAGTGCAGTTCTAACAACCATCACTTGCATTCCATGTGCAGGGTCTCTCTCCTGAATATGCTTTAATTTAAACAGAATATATGGGTTTAAATCAAGACAGAAGACTCAGAAATATGCTGGTTATTACTAGAAGACACAGCTCACCACATTGGTTGTTTTTCCTTGTAACCATCAGCCACACAAAGCTTTATTCCAAGCCTGATCACACTTTTCAGTTACAAAACATATGGCCAAAAAAAAATAACAGATAACACTCAAAATCTGCCATATTTCTACTTGCCTCTATTCTCATACTGGATTTTCCATATTGATGATGGAGAAGAAACCTCTCCCATTTTTCACATAATGAATATACCTAATGGTAGCAAAGAAAGGTTTTTATTGTTTTTCATTCCATGTCACAAATCTTTTCCTCTCCCCAAGCCACCTGTTAGTGCAACAATCCAGCACAGTGCTAGTTGCTGAGGTATACGTGGTTAAACTCATTTCACCTTCAACTGAAGCCACAATGTTTTCCTTCCCTCTCTTGTTTTTTAAGGTAATGAAAGCCCTATATTCACCATTTTACATTTCTAAAAATAATCCCATTCCAGAGCAAAGAATGGGTCTGTAATAGTGACAGGCTGTAAAAAGCAGCAGCCTTATCTTTTATCACCCATACAACTCCTGCTGTACTTTTTTTTTCTTAAAATATATTTTGTGCAAAATTAAGTTCTATGTAGGTCTGTACCATAATTTGGAAAAAACTGTGTATAAAATGTACTTAATTTTTAAAAACAATCCCAACATCAAACAACAGAGAAAGAAGAAACAGATCAGATGCAGCTGAAGTTTTCACATGAGAAACTAAATATAGTATGTTCTTAAAGCTCCAGTAATACATTCTTTCAAAAACCAGAATGCACTTTGGTCATTATTAAACATTAGTACAGAGGCAAATAAAATTAAAAAATGCTTGTTTGTGTTGCTTTATATATAAAAATATCTTTATACCACATAAGTTTAAGATAGATTACTTCAAATCTTGCAAGATTCTGAAGATTAGCAAACACAGTGCAATGTCCAGACTCTTGTCACTTATTCACTTGTCATTTTTCAATATGAAGCCACTATTTTAGGAACATAAAATGTAAGAATACTTGTGTCTGGTGACATTAATCCTCCCAAAATAATTTGCAGATCTCAACTTTGCTCCGAGTGCTGTATTGATAACAGAGAAACATCTGTTTTTGCCACAGGTCAATAGAACTGGTCTGTGTGGGAGGCAGGGCCAGAAGGCAGAGGGAGAGGTGGGAAACCCAAGGCTGGAAGCCCCAGCTGGGAAGGTGCTGGGGAGGAATGGGAGGAAAGGATGTTACCTGAAGTCACCCATCTGCTGAATCCCAGGCTTCAAGAGCTCTGCTGCTTGCCAGAGGAACTGATTTGCTTAGTTTAATTGTTCTTAAACTTCCATGTGGTATGAATGGCATATACTATAGTGTACAAGAGGAGAGCATCTATCTATCTTATGCTCAGTCATCCCTAGCATTCCTTTCCCCAGTAAATCTTTTGCTTCTTTAAATACTCAACTTCAACATATAATATATACTGCTCCATAGTTCACCATAATATATTCCAATTAATATACATTTATAGGTATATATAAAGTTTCTCCTTAAAAGTAACAATTAAAAGTGCACATATTGAGCATGCACAGTCAGAGCTGCGCCCAACAGCCCAGTATTTCAAATAAATATTTCATTTTATCAAAATACCATACAGCATGGTAACCATTTACAATTATTGCTCTAATAAAAGTGTTATCCAAGAGCACTTGTTGACTTGTTAGATAATACCTTATTAATATCCCAGGATATTTCAACTGCAGCCTCTACGAACCTGGAATTGCTCAGAATATTCAAAATTCCCACTTGCTTCTAATAGCAACATCAAAGATTTCTGCTACCTGTCATACAGTATTGTCAGTACTTCAGTTTTTGTCTCACTTTTCTATTGCAAATCAACATCTACTGATGTTGTGTTGTCCTCAGAAATGACTGGTGCAAATGAAACATTCGAAGCAATTTTCCCACACTAATAAAAATCATCTAGATGAGTTCTCTGCAGACTGACTGCAACTAAAAATGTTCAGCATTGGCTTCAGCTTTAACAACAGATACAGTAAATTAGTGTAATCCATTCCCAGGATTTCAAGTTCTCAGACACACAGTTTTTCTCCTTTCCCCAAATCTGACCCTTTCAAAAAAACTAAAAGAAATTTGTAAATAAAATATAAATGTCAACACAAATGAACATACAACAGTGAGAAGATGAAATAAATAAAAAGATTGCACAAGACAGTCAGATGTAAACACTTCAGTTTTCCAAACGACATCCTTGAAGAGGTTGTAGCATCTGAAACACAGATTCAGTGGCTGCTTTGAGGCAGTTTTGTCATCATGAGCTTTTCTGTAACACTGGTATCTCATCTTCTCTATACATTGTCAAGATTTGATCTTCCAGAGCTGAAAATGTTAGAGCAGTAAATCAACATCATTTCTCACCTCTTTTTTGTTTACCCAAAGAACTGCAACA
Organism: Ceyx cyanopectus; assembly: GCA_013401355.1. Classification (NCBI taxonomy): domain Eukaryota; kingdom Metazoa; phylum Chordata; class Aves; order Coraciiformes; family Alcedinidae; genus Ceyx; species Ceyx cyanopectus. The sequence goes on along the minus strand of VYZU01064611.1, from coordinate 115,616 downwards.
CCATTTTCTATTTGTTTTTTTTCTGCTGCATATTCTATGGTACATACATTTTATATTCATTTAGTTCTAATAAAAAAATAAATGGGCAGCCATCCAAACTCAATGCTGATTTGTGCTGGAGACTAATGTGCTTCATCACCTGAATCTAGAAAGAGTTTGCAGAGTTTGTAGGGTGGCAGAGTAGGATCTAGCAAGATAGTCCTTCAGCCATGACAAAGTGACACTGTCATGACAGTATCTGCTGTAACACTGCACTGCAATGCAAGACAAGAATCACTTGTATCCCTTAGAGCTACAGAGTCAACAGTGAAGAATCCCAGAGACAAATCAGATCTAGGATATGAGAAAAAGTGAAATAAAGTCTTGGACTTATGGTTATAAATTTCTTTGCATTTATAGCTAAGAATTCTTGGTAATTATGTGTACTAAGTGAAGTTAGAAAGCCATGAAAATGAAAAAAAAAAAAAGAAAAAGTTAAAAGGGCTTCTTTGACAAAGATATCACTATTCTGATGTAGCTTAAATTTCATCATTTTCAATCAACACAACTTACCTAATGCTGTTAAGAATTCATTAGGCTGCAATGAACCCATCACAATGTCCTGAACACCAGGGTGAAAAAACCATGCTCAGTTAGTTACCTTTAGATTAAATCCAAGCAAGTCACTGATGACACCAGAAACAGCTGACAGGATGACTACTTGGGTGATATTATAAAGCAGTGGGTTCATGGTAAGTCCATACAGTCTAAAGGGACTGTCCAGTTCCTAGCAATGCAAGACAATGCCACAGTTAAAAGCCAAAATCACACAAAGGGCTTGTGGTTCAGATATGTGCTGAGTTTAGGGAGTCACAGTGGGGTCAAACATTCTCCTGTTCTTCTACATATGAAAAACAAGATGCAAGAAGATACCCAACACATTGGTGACTGATGTGTCTAAAGCCTTCCAAAAACTGCAGGTTGCCCATCTAGAGTATTCCAATTTGCTCATGGAGCCAGGAAGCAGAGCACCAGTTTTCCTGGCACCAAAATGCCATCATTTTAGAATTCCTTATGATTTTCCAGGATCTTTTCAGTGTAAAAAAAGCTGACAGGCAGTGGAATGACAAAAAAAACCCAAGAAAAGATAGATTACCTCAGGAAGGTGATCTGAGTGAGGAAAGTTACCTCACTGCTATGAAAATTTAACAAAACTGTCTTTCCTAGTTCAATCCTCCTCCCTTTCTGCTAATTTTGAGAATAATTACTAACGAACATATCCATAAACACAAGATAAAGGAAAAAAAATACTAATAACCATTTAACTGCCAGTATTTGGGTTTTTTTTTATTGGAAGGCAACTTTAGTCAACTGGAAGTGACAGAATTGTTATTTTTAGTGTAAACCACCTAAGGGATGCTAGATCTAATTCAATGTATTTGTTCATAAAAGCCAAACCTAAAATAAGTTCTCCAATGTTAAATTTATCCCTAAGCTGGCATTCAGGTAACCCTTAAGTTTTATCTCAGGGAAATGCTTTGGCCAGAGGAGAATGAGGCATTTCTAGAACAAGAATGAAGCTCCCAGATAGCTGGAAGAACACCACAGCTTGCTTCCCAAATTATGACAGGTCTGTGAGTTGGAAAGAACAGAACTCAGGCAATTTAGGATCAAATCTGTCTTCCTGATGACCTCCAAGTACAGTTTTGTTAACAGTAATAAACACAAGTTTAAAAAGGCCCTAAGCATGTCCATGCTCTAGCTCCAAATTGGTGAATGGAAGATTATTTTTCTTCTGCAGAATGTGAGAAATGGAAAGTAATAAATGGTCTTTGCTGTGAAGACTTTTTACCTGCTAAATACAGTCAGTTTGCAAACAGGATAATATTGCATAAGCAAAAAAAATAAATACTACAATGAAAAAAAACATAATTGCCAAATATTTCAAGGACATGGGTCACTTAAATATCTGAATGACACTAAATAAAATCTGCAGAGCAGACTGAAAGCAAAGCACACTGCACTGTCTGCAGAGGTAACACCAGTGACTCATTGAACAACCTATTCTGCTTCTAGCTACCTACATGGCAATACTATTTTAGTTCTTACCTTCAATAACTTAGTAGCAAGTTTTAAAACATTGTTCACTAGTGTCAGTTCTTCCTTCTTATTAGGCTTCTTCTCCATTTTCAAGTACAAGTTTATCTGATTGAAAAGAAAACAAACATGAGTAGCATCACTTACTCAATTTAAAGGAATTCATTTGGAAATATTTAATAACAAAATGAAGTGATTACACAACAGCCACATGATGGAAGAGAATAACATTTCCTGCTGGACACACTGCTCCTGATCCAGGCCAGGATGCCACTGGCCTTCTTGGCCAGCTGTGCACACTGCTGGGCCATGTTCAGCTGGCTGGCAGTGACCATTCCCAGGTCCCTTTCTGCCTGGCAGATTTCCAGCCACTCCTCCCCAGCCTGTGGCATTGCCTGGGGTGGTTGTGCCCTAGTGCAGGACTCAGCACTAGGCTCTGTTGAGCCCATATGGCTGGCCTCACACCACTGACCCAGCCCATCCAGGTCCCCTCTGAAGAGCCTCAAGCAGATCAACACTCCCACCTGCCTTTGGGTAATCTAAAAACTTGCTGGGAGTGCTCTCCATCTCCTCAATGTCATTGATAAAGATATTACACAGGATTTGCCCCAGCACTGAGCCCTGGGGAACACCAGCTGTGACAGGACTAGTGTGTAATGTTAAGAACACCAGTCCAGATGTTCTGGTCTAGATCACATGAGCATCAGTCAATTGTTTGGGCTGAACTTCTCCTGGAGGCCCAAATGTCAGCCTTTCCTCAGTGTCCCAAGAACCCTGTAAATATGCTGTGGTGTGCATCTAGTGTGGGAAATGAGTCCCAAATGAGCTCTGCCCAGGGTGACGTGTCTCCTTTTTCTTTTCTGAGGAACAATTGTGAATTATATTTTGGGTTTAATTTCATACAGCTCTTGGGTGTTTGAGGGAAATGACTTATAATGGCATAAGCTGGATTCAATACAAAGCTTAGTGTCAGATGATCTAGTACTTTCTGAATTTATTGTTTTTTTAGAGGTCAGGAGACAATAGAGAGAGTGGTTCTATCAGTGACCATGGGGGCTTGAAATGTTCAGACACTGACTGAACAAACTACCAACAGTGGCAGGCAGAACAGAGGAAATTTTGCAGTAGAAACACTGACTAGGACACTCCTGAGAAGAAAAGTACATAGAGCTGAAGCCAAGCTTGATAGATGACTGAAAGAAAAAGTTTCCAAGGAGTCTAGAGGAGACTACATGTAATCCACACAACCTAGCAAGTGACCCACTTTCTAGAGGATTTTCAAATCTTACTCTCCTATCCAGTGCTTTGACAGTTCAGGTTTCTTTTTCCTGTTTAAAAATTACATTTTTTTCTGTTTATGTTGTGTTAGATCTTTAATTATATCAAATACCATAGAATGATATCTCTAAGCCTACCCACTTAAATTGGGATAGGACCATCCCAATGTTCCACACAACTTTTAAACAGTCACACACTTCCCAGAAAGACTGAATTTCAGATTGTGAAGTGTTGTTTCACTACATCCTAATTAATTCCCTAATCCAGGCTATTCTAATCATCTAAAAAAATGCCTGAGACTTACCAGGTGAATGACTTGCTTAGATAGAAAAATAGGTCTGTAAAAATTCTCACCTGCTCAGTAAGTAATATTGAGGTATTGCTGTACTTTTTACTGGTTTCAGATCCAAGAGTAACAAATCTTAGTAGGAAAAGAGTTAGTGAAATACACCAAATTACAAGTTCCCAATTGTAGTGACAATCAAGGAAGATCTCATGCATGTGAAGCAGCTGAAAACAAAGGAGGGAAAAATAATCAAATAATTCAAATTAATAATTACATAACAACATAAGAAAATAATTACTTGTCTCCCCAACTTCAAGGAAAATAAGCCAGTAGTAAGAATGTGGATTATTTTTAGGCATAGAGGATTTCTGAATTATAATTTAAAATCAACACTGTATAAAAAGAGATGATGTTTGAGAAAAGATGTGCTCTGAAAGGCTCAGAATTTAGACAGATTTTTTTCATATCCTTAAGCAATAGAAAAAAAAAAAACATGCTCTAAGGCAATTTTAAACCTGTTCAAGCTTGCAATGATACTATATGGGATAAAAACTCAAAATACACCCTCAAATGCACTGAATTATATAGAAAATAGAATTCAAGCAGAGTAACTGCAAAATTACACTCTTATTAAAATATTTAGTTGACTACCAGGATAACACATTAGCATTAACTGGGCAAGAAAGTGGAAAAAAAGCAGAACCAGAAGCCATTCAGAAGCTTCCCTGTATTCTGAAACAGTAGCTCAAGGAAAGATCTTGTGATAAAAATAGGCTTTAAACAGAGATTTGCTTAGTAAAGATATTCCACCAGAGGGCAGGCGAATATAGCCAGCGACCTTGCTTCCCACAGAAATCATCAACCAAGGTCAACCTGAACTGGCTTTGCACATGTTGGGATGTAAAATGTTAGAAAAGCCCTCTATGATCCAAAATAATAAAATGAAAGAGGACAGATTTTAAAGATGACCTGTATGCTGTTAGGAATTATGCTATCAATACATTTCTTGAGCTCCTACAGAGTCATATTCTAAAGCAGATAAAACAAAGACTATAAAATGATTTTTCAGTGTTCTTTTCACAGGAATCACCATGCAAATGGCCCTCTGAGTTATCTGTAAAGCTGACTCATTGCTATACAGTATTTCCTCACCTGTGCACAACAGATGAACACAACTGAGATAGTCAGCAGGAAGGCAGATGAAACTATGACGTCAACGGAGCGCTGAGGACCTCGGCGCTGGGAAGAAAGGACATGAGAGTGAGAACCCAGCCAGGCAGGGCTGACATTTCCCCTAGAGGCAGTTCCACACCTTGAACCTGTGTCCTCATGGCTCACAAGCTGGCAATCTGCCTCCCAAACAGCATAACATCCTAACAATATCACTACATCAGAATAAAAGGCCCGTGAGAGAAATTCAGATGCAAACATGAGAGAAGAAAATACTCAGCACTTGTTCAGTCAGCTCCATGATGTGAAGGACCTTTCCTTTAGCCCCAAGTGTCAAATCAAGGCTACCAGAGGATTTCTGGACACTAGATGCAACAGGATAGCAAGCTATGAGTTCACATGGTTGGTATTTGCCAACACTTGCTGCTTTTTGACACACAGATTTGGAACTGTAAATCACAGTCCTGCTTTGGTAGGTGCAATAATGTAAATTTTTCCCTCAAAACAAGAAGGAAAACTAGGGAACATGCACATGTGTCTTGAAAGGTGCAACCTCCCTGCTTTCAACCATTTCACTATCCACTAAGCAAGAAAAAAATGCTTCTACCTTCTAAGCTTTCAAGAATTAAACATCCTGTGGTGTACTGAAACATGTACAACTTCTAACAGACACTGATTTCTCAGTTTTGTTCTCCAGACATACTACTAATTGTATAAACGGGAGAATAATGGGAGTTGGACATATGCAAGATACAACCTTGGAACTTGGATGTGTATTTTGATGCCTCTTACCACTGTCTGTCTGCTTTTTCTTAGTCATGTAATTATACAAATGTTTCAGGAGGCAGAAGAAAAGGTAGAAAACGTGGTTGTGAGGGAAGATACCCTCTCCACAGTTATGGTACCCTAACAAGCCATCAAAATCATAAGTGATGTTACCCTCCTTTCCTCCTGCCCAGCAACACAGTACAGACTACATGGAAAAAGAAACATGTCTCTCAAATGTGAAGTTTCAAGGGTACCTCTTTTATAAGTCTCCCTAACAGACAGTTCCATAACACAAGGGTGTTGGAAATCAATCACAACTCCTCTTAAAATGATGCATCTTTTCAGCTTTACATTAAAAAAAAAATATTGGAAAGAAGCAGAGGTGCAAACAAGGGGATTATCATGACTAACAAGAGACTGTGAGGTGCTCTTCTCCAAAAACCTGCTTCTATACAAAGTAAACAAGGAAACCTAGTTTCATCTCAGTTAAATTACCTAAGGCAGAGACAAAAATGGAAAAAATCTTGGGGGTGGTGGGGAAACAAAACCAACCAACCAACCCTGAGTTAAATTATATGGATCCTTTCACACAGAATCATCAAAACACTCTGACTTGAAAAGAGCATTAGAGAGATATAAGGAGCTTACACAAATATGAGCTGAGCATACAGCAGAGGGATTGGAATGTCCTGGGCAGAGTTTCTAGCTTCACCTGGTACGTACACACTCTCAGCACAAATAAGCACAGAACTGTCTTGCTTGTTCTTTGTTAGTGACACTACCTGTGCACTCATGCAATGAGGTACTGCCTGTGTTACACTGCAGGAGGTCATTTTTACCCAACATCCCCACCTGACAGACTTTTCTGCTAGACTAGCAAGAAAACTCCCAACTCTGAACACACACACACACTCACACTTTACTCCCAGGTAAAAACAAACCATTTTCTGTCCCAGAGTCAACACATCAAGTGTGTAAATGCACAGGAGGAAAAACCCAGACTAGAATATCAACCTTGCATCATGTGAGATATTTTATATTAAAGTTGTAGCAAAAATAGAGATCATTTTACCTTTAGATAGGACCTGAGAGAAAGCCACATTTTAATATTCTGTACTTTCTTCAAGCGAAAGTGAGGAACCTCAGATTTTCTTGCTCTTCTGGCAGATGTTAGATGACCAAAAAGTTTGGCAAAAAGCAGCCTCTGCAGAGAGGAAAAATAACTGATTTTCAAGGGCAATAAAAAGAAAAATAGAGAAAAGGCTTCACTTAATATGTCCAAGTAATGTACAGTGTATCAGTGTACATTAAAATTTGCCAACACAGTGCAAAAATAACATCTTCCTGAAAAGAGGAGATACACTAAAAAGTTTTTTGAATCTTCATATTCTGATAACTAAAATGTAACTCCACTTTCAGCTCCTTTCTTCAAATTCCAGACAACAGATCAGCTATGCTCTTAAAACCTGTGAGAAATGCAAACCTGCCAATCATGTGCATTAGAGAATGCCTGGATCACAGCATTTCCTTCCAACAGGATGATCACTAGGAGCAGGTTAACTCTTGTCTACTGTATTCAATCACTCATTTTGGCTGTAATTTGAGAAAAGAACGAACATTTTTCTTTGACAGGCCAGTAAGTATCTATACTCTGCAGGTTGCAAGGGACACAGGCACACTCTTAGAAGGTTAAATTGCAGTAAGAAGCAATAAATGAACAGATGTGTTCCTTCAGACAGCAGCTCTCAGTGCTCTCTGGCTCCAGGTGGGGCTCTTGGCTCCAGTCTGGACTGAACTGTTTGGAATGACTGAGGGAATGAAACACATGGTAGAACAAACTGGAAATTAGAGTTATTTTATTGAAACTCCTTCTCCTTAGGGAAAACTGAGACAAACTGGGACATGGCTAAAAGCTGGGTCAATACATTGAGCCAGAAATCTGAAATAAAAGATGGAAGTTTTCCTTCAGAGCTGCTCTCCAGAAAAAGAAAGGTTTAGCTACAGAGACTTCAGTCCATTGCAACTGAGTCATCTCCTAAACTGTAAGCTCTTGTCATCACTGACCTATGAATCACAGTCTGCTGAAGAAAACAAGTTTAAAATATCCACCAAGTCAAACAAATGCAAACATCAAGCCTTGGTTTCTTTGGATGAAGCCTCTTGGTTTGCCCTTCATACCTGTTTGTACGTCCTCTCTGCTACACACAGCAGAAAGAAGAAAATCCACACTAGAGACACACGGACCACCAGACTTATAACCACCATGGAAAGAACCAGAATGTCTCCATGTGATCCAAATGCAGTCATGACAAGTTCAGTGGCAGAATGTGTAGCTAGTTGTTCCAGATCTTTAGCTTGGAAAAGTCTAAAGACAAAGGGCATTAAACCCAAGATTAAAGACACGACGTTTCCAAAAATCTGATAACCAATTCCTGGTATGTAGCTGTTCACCTAAAGACAAAATAAAACAAGGTGTGTTGTTAATTCTGGGATTATTCTGGAATAAGTTAATAAATTATTAATGTCGCTGTCTTACTGTTGCAAAGAACATTTTGCAACTTGAGCAGTTACATGAAACCTTCAGACAAGTATATTTACAATTTATATTTAAGAAAAGGTCAGTCCTCAAAGAGCACTTAATGCACAGGAAGCAAATAGGACAAATAATTTAAAAACCCAGCAACATAACCCTGTGGTTAAAAGATTCCAGTGCATTAAAAATTCACTCAACACTGAATTAGCAAAGTGCACCAACCAGAATGTGTTGCTGCTTCCATCCTGGCACATTTCTCCTGCTTGTGTTTTGCTTGTGGGTAGTTTTTAAAGGAATGTTAAGTGTTCCCAGCGCAGACAGACTGGAGTTCTACTGTGCTAGCTATAGCTTAAATTACAATCACAGAATCATTCAGGTTGGAAAAGAACCTTGGGATCATCCAGTCCAACCATCAGCCCTGCTCTACACAGTTCACCCCTAAACCATGTCCCTCAAACCCACATCCAAACCACCCTGAAACACCCCCAGGGCTGGGGACTCAACCCCATCCCCTCACTGTGAAAAAATTCCTCCTCAAAAACTCCTCCTCAGTTTATGAATTCACTGCTTCTTTACAAGTTGGAGATAATAAATTGTCAATTTGTCAGAATTAGTGACAGTTTTCTTAAGCTATGCTAGGATTTTATGTTCACCTCTACAAACTGCCCAAGGTATATATACAGAAAAAGAGGATGGCATCCATTTCCAACAGTTTCCAACTGTTTCCTGGAGAGGAGTATTGGGAAAAAGAAGGGAGGTCTAGTGAGACATCCCATTTCTCCTCTCAGATGTTTCCTGAAAAAACAGCTTGCTTTCCCAATCTTAACTTTAGCATGCAAACACCCAGATCTATATTCCTAAATCAGCATATTAGTTGTTAATCTGAATCAAGCAGAAAAATAACCAGTCACAGCACATATCACTTTGCAATAGTTGCTGGCTGCATGAAGGGCCTGACAATGCAAATAATTTCTTATCCCAGCACTTAGGATCTGGTAGCTCTTTTACCTATTAAACCAAGTAAATCAGAGCCATTAAATAATAACAGAAATTTAAATAAAAATAGAAACAAACCACCAAGCTTATTTCTGGTAGTGCTTACAACTCCTAAATACCTCTGTGCTTGTTTATGTGTCCTCTCTGCTACATATATGTAAAATATAATACATAAATACAATAGATTTGTATAAAGTAAAAACAATCCAAAGAATACTCACTCTGTTCATGATCATGCCACTGATTTCCAGCACAGACATATCTGCTTTCTTGCAATCATTACCCTCCCATACAATTGCACTTATTTTTTCTAGTCCTGGATTCAAACTGTGGATCCAAGGCAAATGACTCTGGGGAAGAAAAGGTAATATGTTCCATCAGAGGTAAAAATCTATTATTGTGTCACATTAATTTATCAATAATACGCTGACAAAAAATGCTTTAGAATGACATGGATATTGTTCTATAGCATTTACTCCTATTATATATTACTATACATGAACCATATTCCTCAAAATCACCCATTTCTTCCAGAAATAGCTACTAAAATACTTTGTTTAGCATGGTCTTCAGTTATTGGGGTTGAGTTACTGCTGCAATAAAAGAGAGGTATGAAAACAAAGGTCTACTTATAACCACATATTTAATGGAATATTTTATTTTTCTGATTATTACTTTTTCCCCTAGCATTCTGACAACTGCTCTGCTCAGGTTAAGCCTAAGGCAAACAATTTCTTTTGAAAATTGGTCTCAACTCTGCCTAGTCACCTGGCACTATGTGCATCCAAGTGGTGGTGCTCAGAAGGGGACAAGGGGAGGGGCATGATTAAAATTTAATATATAATTGCTTAAAAGTAAAGTTTTTTATTACTTGCTTTATCAGTATTTATCTAAAATCTCTGTATTCTGCTAAGCACTCAATCATCTCCCCTTTTTTTGCCATTAGATAAAAAGAAATTACTTGTATTATTAAAAGAAGGTAATTACTAGTTGCAGAATTTTCTTAATCACATATTTCCAAGGTCTCCCTCTAGAGGGAGTATCAAGACCAGGAGCTGAAACTTGAAAATCCATAATTTACAATCAAACAGAAAACCTCTGAACTGCAGAAGCCCAAAGTCAATGTATGGATTGCATTTCAGCTCCCCACTGTAAGGTTTCTGTTTTAATGTCTGTGTGGAATGTAAGCAAAAAAAACATAAAATCTTAGAAACATAGAATGGTTTGGGTTGGAAGGGACCTCTAAATCCAACCTGAGAGCAGGGCCATCTCAGCTACAGCAGGGTGCTCAGAGCCTCCTCAAGCCCACCTGCAATGTCTCCAGGGATGGGGCCTCCACCACCTCCCTGGGCACCCTGCTCCAGTGCCCACCCCTCTGCTGGGAAACAACTTCTGCCTTAGTTCTCATCTCCAGCCACTCCTTGCTCATTCCAACCATTGCCCCTTGGCCTTTCACTCTACCCTGAGCATCTCCATGGCCTCCTTTGGCCCTCCTCCAGCAGCTCCATGGCCCTGCTGTGCTGAGGGCACCAGAGCTGGACAAAGGGCTCCAGGGGAGCTCTGCCCAGAGCAGAGCAGAGCAGCAGGATCCCCTCTCTCCATCTCTGCCCACACTGCTCCTGCTGCAGCCCAGGCTGGATTGGCTGCTGGGCTCCAGCTCACCCTGGCTGCTCATGGCAGCTGCTCCTCTCTCAGCACCCCCAAGTCCTTCTCTGCAGGGCTGCTCTGGCCACTCATCCCCAGCCTGGATGGACAGTGGGGATTGTTCCAGGGGTAGGCCTGCACTTGCTCTTGTTGAACCTTAATAATAAAGACATATATAATCAAAGAAGCAAAGATGCAATGGAATCCAATCTCTTTTGGGTTGTTGGAGGTATTTTGGGTTTTGTTTGGTTTCCATTTTTGGTTTTGTTTTTGAAGGGGAAGGCTTTAAAATCAACAAAATACATAATTTTGAGGACTGATTATGAGTGAAAATCCTGTCTCTTTAAATTCTTGTCCTCAGCAAGCATTAACACCATCCCTGGCACAGTATCCCTTGGTAATGATGCACTACAAATACCTAGGACATGTTTACCCAGAACTCTTCACACTCTCCCTATCCCTTTACTTAAATGGTTCAAATTAGCAATGCAATTTACATGCAATTTAAAGATAAGACTTGAACTACAAATATAATTTGCCATGTGACATCTGGATGGATTTTATCAAGACTAATACTTGGTTTTTAATGATGAAGCATTAACAATGGATTCTGTCCAACATTAATCCAAGGCAGGCTGCAACTGAAGTGCTAGACAACAAACAAATGTTTTCAGCAACAACTGCCTAAATGCTGCTACAGAATAGCATTAAAGAAGGGAAATAAGATTATTAGCTTTAAGGTAAAAATAAAAACATTACATCTAAATAGAATTTAGACATATATAATATAGATGTAGCATCAAGTATACATATTATATATACACATATAACACTAGATATTATGCACATAAGCTGTTTGCTTCTATAGATATTATATAGAAGCAAACAGAAGGATGTTTCCTAAGTGCTCATAAATAATTCCACTAGAGAAAAAACAAAAAAAAACATCTCCCACAGAGGAAATTTAATTCAGTACTTGTCCTAAACTAGAACTAAGCTTCAAATACTAAAAGATTCTGTAGGCTACTTCAGTGTATTGTCATATCTATTCATTTGATTAATTAATGAGTGAGCAGCAGACATAAAATCTTCCTTGTTTTAATTGTCAGATCACTTTGGCTTTGTTACTTTCATTTAACAAAGAGCTCTCTCTCCCAGGCCTCCTGACAGACAATAAAGCTGCTAATACTGAACCGTGGACTGGAAAACCACCAACATTGGTAGACACCAACCTGATGAAATGGGTCATCCCTGTATTCTTTCTTCACACAGGGGTTCATCTGAGGGCTTTCCACATCTGTCTCACTGCTGCAGGAGGAGTGGCACTCTGCACAGTGGAGAAGGTCCTCCCACAGCACATCTTCAGTTTCTGATTCTGGCCTTGCACTCTCAGAATCTTGTCTGGAGCTTGAGCACCGAGAACTGCAGCTGGTACCTGATTTGGGGATGTCCTGAAATTCAAACATGCACTGGAATTAGGGCAGGGTTTTTAGGCTACATTTTTTTTCCCTGACAAAGTTCAAATGAATGAATCTGTGTTATCCAATTTATTAGCCAGTCTGTTACCAGAAGGAACTACATGTTTATTGGAGGAGTGTCTAAGAGGCTTCACATCTTTAGCCACAGTACAAACAAGTAATAGTTCATGGTCCCTGCTTTGCTGGGGGAGGGAGTCACATAATGAGGATTCAAACTGTATTAACTATTAGCAAGAAAGAACTACCCAACAGATTTTTGAGAACTCTTCAGTTTTGACTTTAACAGCAATTATCAAGCCACACACTCCAAACAGGTCTCAAACTTCTGATTTTTAAGCTATAAATTACACCTCTTTTAAAACACTTTACAGCTTCTTTATTTTAGGGAAAAAGTGAAAGGCAGGATTGAGGCTTTAAACCCCATCCAGGGGACTGCCTTGGTAGAACAATGTGAGCAAGAGCAAGAAAAGCATCATTCACAAAGGATTTTCATTCCATTTGACATTTTGATTTTCTTTGAGCTGAAGAACTTTAGCTACTTATTAACTTCTCCATGCACTAAGGAATTGTTTCTCTAGAAAGGGCAAGGCCCTGGTGGAAGAAGGGAGAGAGATTTCTAGCCATCCAACACCCGAGGCACTCAAATAGCAGTGTGGACACGATTTAACTAGTTTTAAAAGAAATATGTTCCAGAAGTACATATCTAAATAGAATTCTGTAATAAAAGAGGAATTGACTCTCAGAGTGCCCTACAAATCACACTTCCCCATTGTTAATACTGACACACCTTCTCAGAGGGAGCTTGTCTGAAGACAGTTATGTATCAGGTGTAGAGAGGAAAAATAAGCAAGAGCACCCACAGCTCATGCTGGCCATGTGTGCCATCTGCATTGCCATACTTGCCATTTTCATTGCTTGAAATAAACTGTACTTGAGCAACAAGAAGAAGCCAAGCATCTCAGATGAAGAAGGATATTGTTTGGGACATGGAAATCTCTGCATGCATACAGGGGAAAAGATCTAATGCCTCCAGAAGAAGAAAGCAGAGCTCTAAACTACTTTCTACAACAAGTAGAATCCATTTCCTTCAAGACAGGTAGGTAACCTTAAAAGCAGAACCATCCTGTTCATCATCATCCTCTGGCAATTTCCATTCCCTCTTAACACAAAATTTATTCATTTCTACAAGTTTCTCTCAAGAACATACACAATTTATTACACTGAAAAAAAATAACCACACAATGTTTCAGCAGACCTAGTAATTTAGTATGATTTCTAATGCATTACTATCTGAAGCAGTGTTCTTTGTTCATGCTGGAAATCATGCTTAGGGTCTTTTGAGTAAGCAGTTTTGTAAACAACTACTTAGAAATAATTCAGACTCTTTCTGCCTTAATCTCATCTCTCACTTTCTGAAAGAAAGGCCAACATTTTTCTTTCTCTTTAACAAAATGTATTATTAGTACAAGGCAATCACTACTGGCTATCATTGGATCTTGAAGTTAATAAAGGAAGAACAGTAATAAAGCTTGTTCAAACAATTGAGGTGATCAATAAACACAGAGATAAAGGAAAAGGTAGGACAGAAGTCACAAGTACATCCACTGACTTCACTAACTTATTTTTTTTTAAATACAAAGAAAGCTTTCACAGCTTTGAAAACTATTGTTTCATTTCCTTTGTAATGGTGTGTGGGAGGAGAATTGGTAGTGACAAAGAAAGGCTTCCTCTTTCATGGCCTCAGTCAGATCAGTGAGCAGGGAACACGTGTGACATGGTTCTGCCAAAGCTCCACACACAGCAAATTTAGCCTCTTCAGATTCTGAAGATACCTACACAGTCTTGCCCAGCTCTGCAGCATTCTCTGCAAGGGAAAGTGTATTTAAGGCAAATACAAAATACAAACCTCCAGAGGATAGTGCTTCTTATACTGGTGAGCCCTCCTGTTCCTCAGGGCAGGGTCGCTAGCGGTGCGTTCCACGCTGCGGCGCAGAGAGTAGCCAGGGTCAGGCCCCTCCTCACTGGAAACTTCATCTGACACGTTTGTCACACTCCTGGGAACATCCTAGTGCAAGAAACACTGGATTACTCAGACAATCATACTAAGACTTGTTCACAACTACTGACATCCTGGTTTTAGTATGCTCAGTTAAAGAAGAGATTAATGTGTTTCCAATTGTCAAAATTAAGTGGCACAGACTGGATTATAAACTAGAATTGTAATAACAAAATAAACATTTCTCAGGTGATCAAAGAGTTGGTTCATAGTATACTAGAGAACAATTCTGACATTTATTTTAAATCTGATTTTCTTTAAACTGAACCTACGAAGAAAGTCTTAAAGTCAATAAATACATCCAGGAGATTAAAACAAAAAACAGCACCAAAAATAAAAGCCCCCAGAAGCAACCAAACAAAAAAACCCACCAAAATTGTGATAGCAAACACTATAGCATTGAATTATCAATACCTTCAGTACTAAGTTAACACTTATACCTCCTCTTCCAAAGTGCTACAGATTGCATGTAGAAAACTCAGATCATTAATTTATTCCACTTTCCATTTCCCTGATTTTAAACTGAAGTAGCCCTTACAGTGACAGAAAGAAAAAAGGGCAGCAAAAGATCATTCCTCTGTCAACAACTTTTTTGTACATATTCTCATTTACTATGATATTACCAAGGCGGAACCTGTACATTTTCCTTGGGAGTCTTCTTGTCATGAATGAAATGCTAAAAGGATGAAAGAAGTGAGACTATTTCTCCATTAATCCAATAAATCCTTTTTCCCTGCTGCATCTTGGACATCATTTTCTCTTCCATGATGACCTTGTTTTCCGAGAGGTTTCTTTGAAGGAGGAAATGGAGAAGAAGCCTCTGGAAACTTCTCTTTTATGTGGGTGGGTACCCACCAAATTAAACAGAAACATCTCATCCATTCCATCAAAAAAACCCTTAAAACTACTACTTCTTTAAAAGCCTTGATTTGATTAATTTCATCACGAAACTGAAATTTACAAAGACAACTGCACCTCAGCTGCTATCACTGCTGAGAAAGCACCTCCTTGCAGAGCAACAGAGTGAAGTATCTGCCCTGAGATGAACCTTCTGACTTGAAAGTCATATTCAGTGTTAAACTTTAAATTAAAGTTCATATTGAACTTTAAGGGACTCTTAAATAATCTGGCTATGAAATCCACAAAGGATGCCTTTCTGTTATCAAAATGTGTTCTTGCAGACTTCCAGTAGAACCACCTTTCCCTTTGCTATTCTCATGGAAACCCCTTGCTCTGACTGCTCACTGGTGGTAAACAGTGAGACAGGGCAAATACAAGAGCTGTCATGGCAGTCCCCACATGCTCAAATGCCAGCTGACAAGGGAGCCAGGAAAAAACATCCTGGAAAAGCTATTCTATAGACCAGCAAGATGAAAACAGGATATCCAGATTATTAAAAGGTCTGCTTTCTTTCATGACACTTGCTACGCTCCCACCTCATTCCTCTCAGTAGAGAGTCTTTCCTCCTGCTTACTTCACTGAGGGGGAAATGGTCCTTCCTGAGCTTCAGAACCTCCTCAGAATCCCTGTCAGTAGTCCAAAATGTGTTCACTTTAGCACAGAAACAGACCTCTGCCCAGAGATAAAGCTGTGCAAATCTGTGTACTGAAACACAGCACAGCAATGAATGTTCAGATGTCAGTGAGGATCCTGCTACACAGAACAGGGTAGGAATAGAAAGATGAAATAAGATAACACACATTTTGGCCTCAGGACCCTAATCCTGATTTTACTTTGCATTTTAAAAGATAAAGTAGAGAAGAATGCATCAGAAGCCTCATAAAACCACACCTTGTCTCATTTAATGAATTACTAATGCTGTGTTGAAGGTGGCAAAGCACTTACTTTGTGATGACTGTGGGTGTTGAAGGCATCTCTCCCAGTTGCAGTGCTCCACCCTGCCTCCTCTGGCTTAATCAGCTCACACCTCTGTTCCTGGGCCTGCACACAGTCTTCACTGCTTTTCCCTGTCCTTTTCCCTTCAAGGGACACGTAGCCATTATCAGTCTCAGTCGATTTATCTATTGAGTTTTTTGCTTTCTTAGATCTACATTTGAAACAAATATATAGATTAACGATTCTTCTTTTTTCCTAGGCTAAATCCCACTTATCTCTCTCAACACGTTTTAGTTTTACTAAGATGACCACAAACTATTAAAATGAACTTTTGATGCAATACTTGTAACTATTTATCACCTAAATAATGACTGTTATCCTTTCCTAAAATTTTGACAAAGGAAAATGTCAGTGTTTGAAAGAAAATTGTATTACTAACTACCAAAAGAAAAGGAAACCTGTATCTTAAAACCAAAACTTCACAGCAACTTTGGCAATAGAACCAGGAGCCTCAAATAGAAATGAGAACCTTCTCTATTCTACCTTAACAAAAAAGAGGAGGTATGCTAGAAGTTTCTTTAAGTTTTCTTCTATTTTATTAATTGAAAGCAAGCATTCCATCTCCTGAAGCTGCAAACATGCTGTTTAGTCCTCTGTACACAGATACTTCTTGTTTTAAACACACTCTGCTATTGACAACTCTACTAAACTCCAGCTGATTTACCCTTTTCCATAGTCTCCAGTAACACTCCTGGCAACATATTTTAGTATCTCTTACAGAAACACTAATTAAGCCTGGTTTCAAATCACTAAATAAGGTTATGAATGATGCTTCAGTATTATTACTCTTAAGACTACTAAAATTGATGAATAATTTTCGCTAACATTCTCTAGATATTCAAGGCTGTTCTCTAGTTAACAGATGTACCAGCAAGAATATCTCATGCCAGAAAAAAACCTTTGGATGATTACACTTTCAAATTAGCAAGTGCAGTCAAAGGAACAGGAGCTTGCCACCTTATTGACAGAAACTACTTTAAGTCTTCAGTTTCTGCATTCTCAAAGGAAATGACATTTAAAAAAAAATATCAGAAAAGCAACTCATATCTTGTCTTTATTAGATTTTGTCTGTTAGATTCCCAGAACACTTGTGGGGAAAAATAAATAAATTATAAATCAAGTTTCACAT
Organism: Ceyx cyanopectus; assembly: GCA_013401355.1. NCBI lineage: Eukaryota > Metazoa > Chordata > Aves > Coraciiformes > Alcedinidae > Ceyx > Ceyx cyanopectus. Next base: position 98,306 of record VYZU01064611.1, on the reverse strand, counting down.
GTTTCTATTTTTATTAAAAGTATAACACTGGACATAGGTCATAAAACTGGCAAGAATTTGTTCAACTATCTTGTGCATCTGTGAGG
>VYZU01064611.1:71312-98165 GCA_013401355.1 Ceyx cyanopectus | reverse complement strand
AGATGACCACAAACTATTAAAATGAACTTTTGATGCAATACTTGTAACTATTTATCACCTAAATAATGACTGTTATCCTTTCCTAAAATTTTGACAAAGGAAAATGTCAGTGTTTGAAAGAAAATTGTATTACTAACTACCAAAAGAAAAGGAAACCTGTATCTTAAAACCAAAACTTCACAGCAACTTTGGCAATAGAACCAGGAGCCTCAAATAGAAATGAGAACCTTCTCTATTCTACCTTAACAAAAAAGAGGAGGTATGCTAGAAGTTTCTTTAAGTTTTCTTCTATTTTATTAATTGAAAGCAAGCATTCCATCTCCTGAAGCTGCAAACATGCTGTTTAGTCCTCTGTACACAGATACTTCTTGTTTTAAACACACTCTGCTATTGACAACTCTACTAAACTCCAGCTGATTTACCCTTTTCCATAGTCTCCAGTAACACTCCTGGCAACATATTTTAGTATCTCTTACAGAAACACTAATTAAGCCTGGTTTCAAATCACTAAATAAGGTTATGAATGATGCTTCAGTATTATTACTCTTAAGACTACTAAAATTGATGAATAATTTTCGCTAACATTCTCTAGATATTCAAGGCTGTTCTCTAGTTAACAGATGTACCAGCAAGAATATCTCATGCCAGAAAAAAACCTTTGGATGATTACACTTTCAAATTAGCAAGTGCAGTCAAAGGAACAGGAGCTTGCCACCTTATTGACAGAAACTACTTTAAGTCTTCAGTTTCTGCATTCTCAAAGGAAATGACATTTAAAAAAAAATATCAGAAAAGCAACTCATATCTTGTCTTTATTAGATTTTGTCTGTTAGATTCCCAGAACACTTGTGGGGAAAAATAAATAAATTATAAATCAAGTTTCACATGTTTCTATTTTTATTAAAAGTATAACACTGGACATAGGTCATAAAACTGGCAAGAATTTGTTCAACTATCTTGTGCATCTGTGAGGGGTTGTGTGTTGCCTTTCTCTTTAAGGAGTGAGGCATTCTGTGAGAGCTTGGATTACACAGCAGATTAAATTGCTCTTTAATAGGTACATCGAATTAATTGGGAGAACTGGGATAGCTGCTTCACACTCCTCCCAGGATGAGGTTTTCCACGGATACAGAGGAAACCTGAACACAAAACCAACTCACTGGAGAGAGCTGAGAAAGTGGAGACATCCAAAAAGGAACAGTTCACCTTTTGGCATGCAGGTGAAATGAGATGATGTTACTAAGGTGGTTCAATTCCACCTTCCCTCACCCCCTTCCCAGAAAAAAACCAACATTGTGGGGTTTTTTTTCTTTAAACCGAAGTAACTGCTGCATCACTTCCATTGTAGGAAGCTACAGAACTCACCTACTAATCAAAGATTCTCAGCCAACTTTCTAAATGAGGACAAAAATTGCAGGAACACTTTCTGCCATTATAATAGCTCTGCATGGAATAAAGATGATTATTATAAGCTTTCAAAGGGAAAGAGGCAGCAAGATGCTTCACCATGTGTTTTGTGGTGAAGCNAGATGACCACAAACTATTAAAATGAACTTTTGATGCAATACTTGTAACTATTTATCACCTAAATAATGACTGTTATCCTTTCCTAAAATTTTGACAAAGGAAAATGTCAGTGTTTGAAAGAAAATTGTATTACTAACTACCAAAAGAAAAGGAAACCTGTATCTTAAAACCAAAACTTCACAGCAACTTTGGCAATAGAACCAGGAGCCTCAAATAGAAATGAGAACCTTCTCTATTCTACCTTAACAAAAAAGAGGAGGTATGCTAGAAGTTTCTTTAAGTTTTCTTCTATTTTATTAATTGAAAGCAAGCATTCCATCTCCTGAAGCTGCAAACATGCTGTTTAGTCCTCTGTACACAGATACTTCTTGTTTTAAACACACTCTGCTATTGACAACTCTACTAAACTCCAGCTGATTTACCCTTTTCCATAGTCTCCAGTAACACTCCTGGCAACATATTTTAGTATCTCTTACAGAAACACTAATTAAGCCTGGTTTCAAATCACTAAATAAGGTTATGAATGATGCTTCAGTATTATTACTCTTAAGACTACTAAAATTGATGAATAATTTTCGCTAACATTCTCTAGATATTCAAGGCTGTTCTCTAGTTAACAGATGTACCAGCAAGAATATCTCATGCCAGAAAAAAACCTTTGGATGATTACACTTTCAAATTAGCAAGTGCAGTCAAAGGAACAGGAGCTTGCCACCTTATTGACAGAAACTACTTTAAGTCTTCAGTTTCTGCATTCTCAAAGGAAATGACATTTAAAAAAAAATATCAGAAAAGCAACTCATATCTTGTCTTTATTAGATTTTGTCTGTTAGATTCCCAGAACACTTGTGGGGAAAAATAAATAAATTATAAATCAAGTTTCACATGTTTCTATTTTTATTAAAAGTATAACACTGGACATAGGTCATAAAACTGGCAAGAATTTGTTCAACTATCTTGTGCATCTGTGAGGGGTTGTGTGTTGCCTTTCTCTTTAAGGAGTGAGGCATTCTGTGAGAGCTTGGATTACACAGCAGATTAAATTGCTCTTTAATAGGTACATCGAATTAATTGGGAGAACTGGGATAGCTGCTTCACACTCCTCCCAGGATGAGGTTTTCCACGGATACAGAGGAAACCTGAACACAAAACCAACTCACTGGAGAGAGCTGAGAAAGTGGAGACATCCAAAAAGGAACAGTTCACCTTTTGGCATGCAGGTGAAATGAGATGATGTTACTAAGGTGGTTCAATTCCACCTTCCCTCACCCCCTTCCCAGAAAAAAACCAACATTGTGGGGTTTTTTTTCTTTAAACCGAAGTAACTGCTGCATCACTTCCATTGTAGGAAGCTACAGAACTCACCTACTAATCAAAGATTCTCAGCCAACTTTCTAAATGAGGACAAAAATTGCAGGAACACTTTCTGCCATTATAATAGCTCTGCATGGAATAAAGATGATTATTATAAGCTTTCAAAGGGAAAGAGGCAGCAAGATGCTTCACCATGTGTTTTGTGGTGAAGCAGTTAATAAGCCTCCTGTTTGCAGATTACCAATGTGCTGGCTCACAGAGTTTTAATTTTCTAGGTCATTAAGAAGATCATCTCAAAAATGATGGAGGCTTTGGACAAAAAGGTCAAGCTATCCACAGTAAACATGTTAGGACTTTATTTCTGTGCTGTTTCTTAATGTTACTGTTTACCTAAATTAATGAAGACAACTAAAGGAAGAGAGAGCTTAGCTTATTATCCCATGGAACAATTTGCTGTTCCCCTTCTGGAATAAAGCAAGGAACAGCATTTCAGTGGCAGCTCATTCTAAATAGTAAGCTTCAGTAAGTTCAGTTGTGAGCACTAATAATAAATTATCTGTAATAAGCAGGAACCCAGAGAGGCCAATTTATAATGCATTAAATATACTTTTTACACCCTTCAATAATTTCTTTTTAATGGTGAAAAAAGAAATGCAATTCTCACTATATCCATCCAATCCAGTCAGACTTACTCTACAAGTTTACTAAGTTGTATCAGTGGAGTAAGAGGACAACTCAACTCTTCCAAGTTGGATTTAAGAAGTTTTTATACATTTCACACTTCACATGAACTCTGCTAGGAGTAAGTGGCCTCAAACATCAGTAGGAATAGATTAAAAAGTATGTATATGTATGTATCTATAATTTGTACAGCTAGGACTTCACTACTCAAGCAATGTTTAAGTGTTAAAACTGAAAGAAAAATGCTAGTCTGATATCAAATAATTCTCATTCTTCAATAAAAACTGGTAACTTGACTGAAGTCTTTCACTTGTTTCTAATATAGCAAACCAAAGCTATTTTTTGTAAAATCCCTAAACTTAAGTGTAATCCTCAAGCCAGCAAAACACAACTTCAGATTTAGGCTTTTATGCACTAAATTGTGTTAAGAAAAAAAACCAAACCAAACAAAAACTCAACAAAGAAAACAAAAAAAACCACCAAAAAATCCAAACAGAAAAAAAACCAACCCAGGAACCTGCAGTTGAAGAGGTAACAAATGACTCTGGGCCACTGACATCATTCCCAATCACTCTGTGCTGTTCACCCTTTGAAGATGCTGACATAGCAGTCATCACTGAGGCTTAACACCTATCCATGCACACACTGCCTCTCATTAAATGGTTTAAACAAGTCTTCAGAGCAAGTCCAACACAGTCTTTCTCAACTAAAACCACTCTGAGCCCAGTATGAGGCAGGGTAAGACTATTTCAACACTAGTATTGCAGATCAGTATCTCCAATAAAGGGAAAGCATTCCAAAGTTTACAAGATTAACTCCAACCATACCCAAAAGTAATGCACACAGAGCCAACAGAGCAGTGTGGCAAAGCTAGCTTCATCTACACTGGAGAAAAGGCAAATCCTGCAGTGCTTTTAAACATTTTTAAAACTTCTCCAGACTTTCAACTAGATATTCCTGGAACATAACAGAAACTCTACCAGTGGTTAAGAGCATATATCACAAGTATGACAAACATGTTAGTGTTGCCATCTTTAAGATGCAGCATGCACAACAAAACATCAATGTAATAACTTGCAGTATCCCTTTTCTCAAGTTTATGAGCATATTTTCTCTTGTTAATAAATGCTGGTACAGCACACAATGTTGTGTGTGTATCACATCACACAGAATGTTTTTAAAACAACCTTTTTAAATGCCCAGACCCTGCATTAGCAGATTAATCATTTGCAAAACAGCTCTGGAATGTAACAGGGTTAGATGTTCTGATCACTAGCAGAAGTATCTTCAGTGTATTTATAAAGCAAACAATGTGCCTATTTCATAGATTTATAGATTCATAGATATTAGGGGTTGGAAGGGACCTAGAAGATCATCTAGTCCAACCCCCCTGGCTTTTCCTTCAGAAATTGTGTGATTCAATGACAGTGATTGAGTTCAAGAAACATTCTCTCAAGAGTAATAAGCAGCTAATGTAATCAAATTAAAGAGTTGAATATTCTCATTGGATTCAAATTGAGAAACTAAGTTAGTTTGTTCCTGATAGCCCACACAAGAGCACTCTGAGATCACAATGTAATTTATCTCAACTTAATTCAATATCTTTTCAGAAGCATTGCATCAGCATTTGCAAAAGCCAAGAAACAAAACATCTGCACATATTCAAATACTCAGATGCCAAACAGAAACAAAACTCATCCGAGTATTTGAATATGTTAACCATTAAGAACAAAAACCAGCTCAAGAAAAGTTTAATCATTACATCAATGTTTACCTATTCAGAAAAGGGATAGTGCATCTCTAACACATATGTAGCCTTGAGTAAATACAAACCCTGATAAAAAGAAAGCAGCATGCCAGATATCTCTGAAGACAGCGCCAATACTGCCAGAGGTGCTTGTGCCGCAGCTCTGCACTGCTCCCTCCTGTGTGTTATCTGTGGTGCTAGAGCCATCTCCTTCCCTATGTACTTCCAAATGTGCTGCTTTCCTTAATTTCCTTCATCAGGAGAGATTAAAATTGGAAGGGAGCTTTGTAAGTGCAATTTGCTGGTTCTAGAATGTGTTCAGCAGTTTAAGCATGCAAAACCAAGCAAGATTTCACTATGTTTTGCTAAAGCTTCCATTAATTTTAATTCAATTTAACAAGCTCTACTTAATAAAACTAAGCATCACATTTTTATTATAACACTTAAATACAAAAGACATTGAATCTCATCATCAGACCTGCAGAATTCACTACTGCAGGGTCTCCCATGTTAATGGGAGAATTCCCTGAAGCAAACCATGCTCAGGGAAGTGCTGGAAGACTTTAGTTCTACACTTCCAGTAGCATCCCCTTTAACACATTTTTCCCAGAGAGATCATTAGTCTGTGTTTTACACTGAATTTAAATTAAATGTAGTGTTCTACAAGTAAACTTGTAATAAAAATACTGTCACACCATCACTATTCAGATACAAACTGTTTTGAGGCATTAAAATTCATAGAAAACAATAATTAGTCAATGCACGAGTTAACAAGCATCAATTCAAAGTTTCAGATCAAAACAGAGCCCCAATTTCTTACCTCTTGCAAAGCAGAGGCTGTAAACCCCCATAATTTTTCATGCATGTTCTTTAGAACAGTTGAACAATCCTACATGCTAAGTACTAAAACTCAGACTGTACCTTCTTCTTTTCCCCCCTGTGCTGGGGGGTGGCTTAGGAGTTCGTGTTGAGACAATCTGACAGTGCACAGCTCCCAGGAGCAACATGAGCCATATTGGCCCAATGACTTCAGTCAGAGGTATAGTATGTGGGCTTTGGGCTGTACAGAATAACACCACAGCAGCAACTGCAAAAGAAGGGAAATGAAGTTGAGTTCAACGTTGGAAGTGGCCAGCTTGTTATTTTGGCTTCTGTTATAAAGAGGAACATCAGATGTAGTCTTTTATTTGCATTTTAAACCAAGTCGTGCAACTCTGAGAGGAAGGAATTATAATTGCAGTGAGATTGGCAGCAATAAAGATTTAAACAGTTGTCTACTGTCTTAATATCCACCTCTTCTTTCACACACTTGTGATATTATAGCTATTGCTCAAAAGAAGGCAACAGAATGAAGTGGAGGGAGGCATTTGGAAAGCTAGATCTGCCCTGAAACAACTTGAAATGAAGGTACAACTTCTGTAGGAGACAAGAACAAAATGTAAATATCATCCATCCTTAAAGCAGCCCAAATAAATGTAATTCTGCATCATCTGTAATGACACTGCACAATCCAACAGCTTGGGTGAGTGTAGGACTCGCCACACCAGGAGCAGATTGCCCAGGCAGGCTGAAGTATTTGGAGATACTCAAATCCTGACTGGACAGCACTGAGCAACCTGTCCCAGCTGACCCTGCTTTAAGCAGGGGGTCAGACTTGCCGATCTCCAGTGTTCCTTGCCAACCTCAACTAGCCTGTGATTCTGGGGAAAACCTGGGACTAGAAATTCTTTAAGTTCTCTAGCAGAATGCATTTTAAACTCTGTTTCCCAGTCCAAGGACAAAGTTGCCCATATGGACAGGCAGACGTGTTAAGTGCAGCCCTGCATACATTTGCTAGTGAAGAAGAAAGGTCAGACAAGCCATGTAAACTAGGAGGTAGTCCAGCTAAGTGACCAGGACTCCAAGTAAGATTTGTGACTGGAGAAGGTTTCAGTTCCACAGTTAACTGCTAGTTCTGTAACCCTGTAAGGAGCCCCAGGGCACTGGGGTAAGCACTTGCAGAGCTCCAGCATGTCTTTGCAGGCCTCAGGCCAATCTGAGCTCACTGAGCAGGCAGAACAGGGAATCCCTCTCTTATCTCTGCTTACTCTATGCTCTTGGTGCTCTACATTTATGGCTTGAAGTGCTGTGTTCTGCAACTCACCTGAGAGAAGCTATCGAGGAAAAAAACAACAGAATCTCTAAGAAACAATTAAAAGGAATCAACTAAAGGGATAATTTTCCATGCCCAACTTCCACACATCCCTTGAGAGCTTTGTTTTGTTCTTGTACCATTAAGAAGTGTGAGTCCCATGACTTAGACATGCTCCTAGCACAAGAAATACATGGTCCAAGTTCACCAGCTTTCACCACTTCTTTAGTAAGGTAAATCAAAAAAAAATAAAAAATACATATAGCCATATGCAGATTTTTGTGCTGCATTCAGACAGCTGAAATAGACCCCAAAGCCTTGCCTAACACAGCAGATGCTGGGTGCAATGGTTTCCACCCCAGAGATTAGATGTGCTTTCCATTAAATAATTCTTAGCAAGGTAACCATTAAGACACAATGAACATACAAAGCAGAGTAGGGATTTTTGATTGTGGTAATCTGTTGCTAACTCCCCATCAGTCTTTTTCCTAGATTAAAGTCTTCTGTTTAACACATAGGACAGCTTTTATTACTATATATGGACTAAGTTTTTGCTGTCTGAGGTTACTCAGACAGTATGTATCAGAAATCCAACTTATCACTACCTGGTTTTGTTGATTTTGTAATAGTAAAATGCAGAGATAAAATCACTTCTTTCTAAAGGAGCTTATCTGAGTTTCTCACACATACAATTAGCTTCATAAAGTGCAAATAAGGAGCCAATTTTGACTCCCACCATTCAATTTAGATAAACATTTACTTCTGAGAACATAGAGCTCCAGAGATCCATATGAAATTATTTGCAAGAGTAGATCTTAAAATAATTTCAAACTTCACTACAAGACTTCTGCTACTTAAAAAAAACATTTAGCAAAGCAGAGTGACCTAGAAGAAATAATTTTCTTCCAGAAGATGCAAATCTGGAGATTGCAGAGTCCCAGTATGAAGTTCCAGAGATTTCAGAAAATGGGACCAATCTGATCTTTTCAGTGGGATGGGAGGGAAATACAACAACTTCTTCCTGCAGTGTGGGAATAAATCAGATTATCCTAGACTTGCTTCTACCAACAGCTAGGTCTCAGAACAGACTCACACCACACTCAAATCATTCCTTTACTTACAGTATTTGGACTTAAACTACTGCTATCTAGAAAAGTATTCTGTGAAATAGACACAAACTGATATCACATCCAGCTGTATCAAAAAAAGCAACTGTACATGGCAAGGACTAGAATATTTATATTTATAGCATGTAAAGCTTTGAAATATCTGTATTACCAAGTTTTAAAATGCATATATACATATATATGTATCTCAGGACAAAAAAAATCATTAGATCACCATTAAAATTTCTTGTTTCATACCTAAGAAATACACACTGTAATTTCACACTTCATTTTCCTATTAGAATATAGAAACATTTTTCAAGTAAAAATTAAGTAATGCTATAAACTAAATGGATAAGGAGTCAGAAGAAAAAGGTTTTACTTTTCCCTTAATTCACCAGCTTGTTCTATGACCTTGGACAAAACCCACTTCTCTGTAGTCCTCTTATCACACAAGTTGCTAATCATGCTTTATACTAAAGGAAACCAATGCAAATAAAACCTGTAGTTTAAATCTACAGCCAAGGAAAGAGGTTTTTTTTCTGTATAAATGCTGGTGAATATCCTGCTAAAGCCAAGCAATTTCAAAGCAGTAATTCCAAGCAATGCAGTTCATAAATCTAGAGAAAATACTCCATCATTAAATAAAATCAGTTAACTAAACATGTATCAACAAAATAAAGCCAAACCATTTTACAGCAGTGTCAGTCAAAGTCTGTCATGATGAAATCCAGACTGAGGGCAGAGCTGTGGCTACTGGAATCTGAGTGGTTTTGTGTTAACTTTTCATAATAGATTCTTGACGTTTTCATGCTGCCTTCCCGATTTTGTACAAAACTAATAACTGAGCACAACATTGGAATAAAATAGAAAACTGCTATAAAACTTCTATAGAAGTGCTAGAAAGAGAGGCCTGAGGGGAGTTGTTTTAAATAGTTTTCAATAAATAATGTTGTCAATTTAATTTCACTGATATGTACATTGCAAGTCTTTCTACTTATTTCAAGAAGCATCAAAAACTCTGCAGCTAATTCAGCACAAGTAAAAGCTGTTTCCAAAAGCTGGGTTACAGTGTAATATGGAATATGATTAATTCTTTGTCACTGTTTCTGGAAATATCAGAAATACCAGAAATACTTGGTCCCATTAAAGACTATCATTCTGGTGCTCAGAGCCAGAATGACTTGACTAAGGGCAGAGCTAAGGGTGTGATGTAGCTGGACTGCTGCAGGGCCTTTGACCTGGTCCCACACAGCATCCTCCTCACCCAGCTGGAGATGGATTTGATGGGTGGACTGTTCAGTGGATAAGGAATTGGCTGGAGGGTCCATCCAGAGGGGAGTGGGCAATGGCTCAGTGCCCAGATGGAGAGATGGGACAAGTGGTGTCCCTCAGGGCTCTGTGCTGGGACCACTGCTGTTTAATAGCCAGGCTGAGGGAGCTGGGATTGTTCAGCCTGGAGAAGAGAAGGCTCCAGGGAGACCTTAGAGCACTTGCCAGTGCCTGCAGGGAGCTGCTCCAAAGCCTGCAGAGGGGCTGTTTGCAAAGGCCTGCAGGGAAAGGCCAAGGGACAATGGTTGGAATGAGCAAGGAGTGGATGGAAATGAGAACTGAGGCAGAAGTTGTTTCCCAGCAGAGGGGTGGACACTGGAGCAGGGTGCCCAGGGAGATGGTGGAGGCCCCATCCCTGGAGACATTGCAGGTGGGGTTGAGGAGGCTCTGAGCATCCTGCTCTAGCTGAGATGGCCCTGCTCCCAGCAGGGGTTGGGCTGGGTGACCTTTAGAGGTCCCCTCCAACCCAAGAATCATTCTGGGATTCTATGACTAAATGGAGTAGGGAAGTGATGCATTCCAACCATAACTTCAGTAAATCATAGACTGCAAGGAATTGGAGGGAAAAAAGTTAATTGCAAGATAGCTATGTAATTAGTACCCTAAAAATGTGCTTGCACTCAGAATCTGCACTGCCTTACTATTTGCTGCTTTTACAGTCTTTACAAAGGCTCCACAAACTAAGTGTGGGTATATTTTAAATATATATATTTAAGAATAGGAACATTAAAAACAACTATAATGACATTTTTCAGAATAAGCCACTTGCAAACATGGCAACAAATAAACTATAACATGTATTTTTCTGCTTATAAGACTAAAATTATTAACATTATGGTATCACCACACTATACACAAATGCTAACATATGCAACAATACTTCTTAAGCAGAAATGTGTATTAGGAGACATTTTGTTAGATCTCAGGAACATTTGTTAATATTTAAAGTTTTGGGCACCAGCACTGTGAAATTAATTTCATAGCTGCTAATATCATCACACAAGATGCATTTTAATATTAAACTTTTTTTTTTACTCCATTTCTTATTTGAAAGATAATTTCCAATTTCCAGTGATTCACAACTGCAAGGACAGATGGCAACATTTAAAAAAGTAATATTGTATTTTAATTGGATTTCAATGGAAAACTTCTCAGTCATTTGGCTTCTCAGGGTACTAAAACTGCTCCCAACTTTCAATAACCTTCTGTTCCAGTTCTGTTATACATGGTGCTGGTACACGTCTGGTGACTTTCCAACTGTTAGATGCTGACTCACTACACTGCATTGCTTTCTTTCTCATTTTCCTCTTATATATGTAATATAATTAAGAGAAACAAAAAGTTAGGATTACTAGAACTTGAGAATGGGCATTCTAAAAGCTGTGGATTGCCTTCTCTTTGTTAACAACTGCCCAAAAGTCCTTCTATAATCTAGGAAGTATAAAATGAAGGTGCAGCCTCCCCACTGCAGTGGAAAAAAGGAGCAGAAGCAGATAGGTCAAGAAGCCTCCCATTTGCCTGTCATTCAGGAGCAAGGCTGAGCTCTGATTAAAGTATAAACTGCACACTCACTGCCTCTGATGTGACAAAGGAACATGTGGAAGGACAACTGTAAACTGGTCAGAACAGATCATCCTACCAAGCTGCACAAGATGCGAGCCCTTTGGAAGGTTTGGATTTGATTGCTTTTTGATAAGAACTCTTGATCTGCACAAGTACCAAAAGCCCAAAACAAAGTACACTGCCTGGTGTACTTTGCTGAAGGTTTTTTTGATATCACTTAGTTCTAAACTAAGATAATTCTCAAACAACAAATTATACACAGAAATTACAAACTCAAGTGTGTGCTAAATGCTGGAGAAAGCCTATGAGAAAATCCTTACATTTCTTGTGTATCCTCTTCATATATGTAAAAGAAATGTTAACCAGAAGACAATGTGCCTGGGGCTGTGTCACTCCCTTTGGAATGAATCCACAGCAGATAGTGAACCAAGTAACATTACTGCAGCTTTAGCATATAGTTAAAATAAGGTATTTAGTTGAAGTTGATCCTGAAATCAAACTCTACCTTGAAGAAGGTAAAGAACAAGCAGCCAGAAAAAGATGACCCTGGATGTCACTTGCAGCCACCACCTGTAGAAGAACGGAAAGAAAACAACTCTCACGATTCCTTTGCGGGTCAGAGATGTCCAAGGACTTTCAGGTTTTGCTTTAGCAAAAGCAGATCCTTTAAAAAAAAAGAAAAGGAATGTTGAAATACTTCATTGTTATGGCCAATAATAACTTCAGTTGTTCAACAGCTGCGTGCTTAGAGTTAGTTATTTAAAGAAGCAATAATCAAACAATTATTTGCCTGAGTCTCATATTTTCACCATTTTACTATCTCCTCAATCTAAAATGTGTCTTTACTTTTTCCTAAGAATACCCTTAGTAAGTTTGCAGGGGACAACAAGTTGATTTGCTTGAAGGTAGGGAGGCTCTACAGAGAGATCTGAATGACCTGGAGCAATGGGCCAAGACAATACCATGAGATGACCAACAATGCCACTGGCTCATAACTACTGGAGGCTGGGGCTGAGCAGCTGGAGAGCTGCCTGGCAGAAAAGGACCTGTGGCTATTGGTCAACAGGCAGTTGAAGTGAGCCAGCAGTGTGCCCAGGTGCCCAGAAGGCCAACAGCATCCTGGCTTGGATCAGAAAGAGCATGTCCAGCAGGAGTAGGGAAGTGACTGTCCCACTGTACAGCACTGGTGAGGCTGCACCATTCAGCTACCAGGACACTGAGGTTCTGGAGCATGTCCAAAGAAGGGCAATGGAGCTGGTGAAGGCTCTGGAGAACAAGTCTGAGGGAACTGGGGTTGTTGAGCATGGAGAAAAGGAGGCTGAGGGGAGATCTCCTCACTCCACAACTCCCTGAAAGGAGACTGTAGTGAGGTGAGGGTTGGTCTCTTCTCCCAAGTAACTAGAGATAGAATGAGAGAGAACTGTCTTAAGTTGCACCAGGGGAGGTTTAGATTAGACATTAGGAAAAATACCTATACTCAAATCCTGATTTGCTGAGCACCCAATCAGCACAGGCTGCTCTATCCTGGTAGCAAAGCCCTTCAGCTCTCCCCAGGAGAGGAGTGGCCCATGCTGGGACCCTGCCCAGGGGAGCTGGGTGACAGTGCCCAGAGCAGGGGGCTGGGGACACTCCAAAGCACCAGCACCTGTGAGAGGAGGCCAAGCCAGCCTAGCTGGACAGGGTCTCTGAAGGCCAGCCCTGGGTTGGGAGGGTGCTCGTGTAGCTCAGCAGGGTGCTTTGGTTCATCTGAGACTCAATTCCAAGTGCACTACCTGGAATGAATTGAGGAGACTGTGCTGACTGCTGAGGTCAGGGTAAAAAGCAAAGCTAACAGTACTTTCCCTGGCCTTCACAAGGCATGAGGGAAATGAAATAAAGATAGGAATAAACTCCGAATAATGACTTTTTGAAAAGTTTTCTATCATCTGACCTTCTCTTGCTGTTTTGTTATTTTAAACAGGCAGAAATATTCCAGGCCTATATTCATTTTGCTCTGCAGAAATTTCAGTGTAACCTTTCCTCTAGCTGTCACAAGATCTGGTAGCAGTCTGGATGAATGGCAATAGGAGATTTTTGAGCTCTACAACTCCAAATCTTTAATTCAAAGACAATTTTTTTTTCCAATTTCAAAATCTAAATCTATACAATAAAATTTAAATCAAGATTCTAAGCCTTAATTTTAATCTAGATGTTATATCTTAAAATATTTCTTATCTGTCTTCTCCAGACAGGTGTTACAGAGGGTTGGTTGTTTTTTGAATACTTCTACAAGAGACAGGTTGGCAGTTATTTTTATACTGAAAAAGGAATCTCTTTCTAGCTCAGGACCTACCTCTTACAAGATCAACATCTATGAGGTCTGGTTTCACATGTCCTGTTTTCTTTGGTTTGTTTCTCAAACCCTGCAATAGGCAAAGATTATCAAAAATACATTTGTGCAGATGACAGACATAATGAAACAGAAAATACTGATGTGGTCAGTAACTGCATTTAACCTATACTACTATTGAAAATTCTGATCAATCAGATAAATTCAGATCAACTTCAATTTAAAGCACTGTAAACTAAATATTCCAAGAAACAAGGCACAATAAATGCCTTTTTACACACTATGCAATCTGAACAAAACCCAGTTACTGACCCATCCAGTAGTTTTCCAAACATACTTAAGCACTGAGCACTTACCTCCCAAGGTTTGGGATTATGCAGACAACAGATGCACACACTTGCAACAATTAGTAATACATATATATTAGCTTTTCAGAACTTTTGCAGCAAACTACTCTTCTGAATTTCTTTTCCCCTTAGATGTTCATTAAGCTTCACAAAATGCTTACAACATTTCAAACCCAGACAGTAAATCATGTTATAATGCAAGAGCCACTAATCAGCAAGTTCCACACTCAGAAATCCAAATTCTAGAAATTTACTGATTTTTTTTTTCTTAATATTGAATATAGATAAGCCTGTTAATAAGAGGAAAAAATACCCCATGCAACAGGAAAACAACAGGGAAATAAAGCAAGCTAATTTTGTCTTTTAGCAATAGCAAGCCTCAGAGGTAGCTTGGGGAGTGAGTTTGTTCTGGTCACTTTACATCATGTTCTTGGCCACATTAGCCAACAATGATTCCACAATTCATACAGGGGAAAAATGGAATATTTAAAACAATACTTCAGGTACAAATGTAAGTAGTTTAACCATTTTCATTCAAAAAGCAGTTACTGTAGCTTTCCACCACTGTCATATTTCATCCACGTGCAAAAGCATTTATTAAACATACACATTAAATTCAGATCAAAGCATAAAAAGATCCATGAGAGAAAGATCAGTGCAACCTGGTAATGTTCTTCACAAGAACAATGCAAGCAAACTGTTCAAATAGGTAGAGTGCAGGTCAAAGGCTTTCTCACATCTAAATTCAACTGGATTTATTTCATGTTGAATTATTCTTTTAATTAAACTTTCCACAATGAACTGTATCTATAGTCATCTAGATAGATCTAGAAATGTGTGTATTAGAAAAATGAGAGTTGGATTAAAACAAAACAAAAATAAGACACAGAAATGAAACATGGAGAGGACAAAATATGCTTTGAGGGTGACAAATACAGAAAACCAGTTATACTATAGGCTTGAGCACTGCAAAGAGTTGAATGTGCAGGATTTGTACAGAACATCAGTCTTAAACATGCAGTCATTTTATGTGGAATGGGAAAATGAGCCCATAATTAGAATTAGAGATGATTATAATTCTAGAACCAGCTACAGTCTTGTCCAATCTTGCATAAGCCAGCTCCTGTTCATAAAATTATCTAAAGCATAGAAAAAAAGCTGCTGAATTTTCCAATACTTCTTACTGACCACAAGATTTTGCTTTTAAGTCCAAATAAAGAAGTGTGCAGCACTTAGAAGAAATAACCCCCTGGAAAAACCTGCACCATCCCAGGAAAAATTGCACCAGGACTGGGTGCCCCTTCCACAGGGCAAAGGGCAGTGGCTCACTCTGGGAAAATTCCACTGGTCAGATTCCAAGGCTTTCAGTGTCAGTGGAATACACAGAATTGGTTCTACTTTTAGCCACATGCAGCAAGAATTCCATTTATAAGATGCAATTTCTCCACTCTCAATGCATCACAAATAATCTCTTTGTGGAAACCAGGAGTGTTTCAAACCAAGCTTAATTAAAAAAAGAAAGACAAAACCAAAACAACATCATGATTCATATTGTTTAGGCCCATCTGGTTAGTTCTAGTGTGTTTTTTTTAGTAAAAAATAGTAATTTTTTTTTAGATTTTTAGCTCATTTACAAGCAGCACTGTAGCAGCTTTCAGATTGAAGTGCTAACGTGCAAGACTCGACTTTACTATTGTGTTTCAGCATCACAGTTACTGCACTCAATTGTCAACACGAGCTACTCCAGACCCCCCATTAGTGTATTAGTTCCTCCCGAGCCAAACCCGATGAGTTCTGAGGAAGTTCCAGGCATTATCTGTGATCTTCTCTGGGAAGGACCCTGGAAACAAGCAATACCCCGGGGCTCTGGTTTGAAATGCCTCAAAACTCAGCATACTTCTTGCATGCAGCATTTGAAGGGGGAAAAAAGGGGTTAATTGCAAGAAAATGTTAATTCGCTGTAATGTGGGTTCTGACACAATAGACAACCCATAAATCCATTACACAGAACATTGATTTGAGCCACTGATGGCACTGTTAGTTAAACCAAAATGCACAGAACGCTGTTAAACTGCTCGTCAGGGTAAACAAAGCCTCGAGTACTTACCAGTCTAATAAACTGTACAAAACAATGACAGCATCATAAAGGAGGAAAAGTAAACTGCAGGTATAAGGTAACTAACTGGAAGTAAAGAGAGCTCAGATAACTTACATTAGAATCATCACAAGAAAAGTGAAAGACAGGTAGTAAAACAACTAAGCCCTAGCTTAAGATAAGAGAAAATGCACTGAGATACTGGAAGAAGCAGCTCTCTGAAGGCTGCAGAGTTATTAATTATGTAAAATAAACAGAGCATGGTATGCTGGTTACATTTGGTTACACTCCAGAAGTGTAGTTTTACTCCACCAGTATTAAATACCACCACAGACATGGTAAATTACATCAGCGCTCACAACCAGGCAGCACTGCTGAGAACTGGCCAAGAAGAAATAAAAACTGAAATGCTGTAAAATTATTACCTTTATTTCTCTTTGCTCTACTGATTTTTCCCATATTTGTTGATCGTATGCTCCAATCTAAAAAGAAAACACACGCATAAAAATATCTACAGTAGGTTTTAAAATATTGATCAAACAAAACGAATCAAGACAAGCATGAAGACAGCAGGTTATGTTCTTTACAAAGAAATCTTTGCCTTATAAAGGCAAAATAATAAATAAAGGTTGATGCAGAATCCCAGCACTGAAGCCAGTTTGGATGGGCTCTGTCATTGTAAACAGCCACCAATACAGGCAGCTACCTTAAAACTCTGGGGCCAAAGGAAAAAAAATATATTGGCTTTTTGGTAAAAATAATCAATACTTAGCATCACTCATTTGGATAAAAATAATGTAGACTATGGAAAATAATTAGGAAGTGAGGCACTGTACTGGGCAGAATTAAGCACTTGCTACAATTAAAGTAATTAAACCAAAGGAAGTTTACAGCTAACTCCACCAGGGTAACAGCCAACAATTAGTAAGTCAATTGAATAACCACCCCACCCAGACATTTATACCTAATTGTTCTGACTTTTTCTCTAAATACATTTTAAATGAAATTTCAGGCCTTCTGTTTTTCAGGAAATTCACTGAGAAGAGCCTCAAGTGAGGGTTTTGAGCTGCATGATACTGTGTCCTTGGAAAAAATCTTTCAGGCACAAAAGGGGATGCAATAGCTCTCAGCATGGATTGTGCAAGAAACAAATGAGGAAGGAAGCCTTTAATAAAGCTGCAAAGCAAACTCTGTATTCCCAATTCCATTCATAGCTGAAGCTGCTGTAGAGTTGAAAGAATCTTTAAAAGAGCCTTCTTCTTTTAGACAAATAACAGCCCATTTGTTAAGGGAATTCTGGGAAACACAGAACCCACAAGACATCTGTGGCAAGGATGTTGGCTGATTCAAAATATGACTTAATTCTCTTTTCCTACAAGTATTTCTTCTCCCTCAAGGCTGGATAGCAGCTTCCACCTTCACAGGAACACAAGAAGGAGTTTTGCCATTCATGTTTTTCTTTCAACATTGTCCCATAAAGCAATTCTCCCATCAGGAAATAAAATGAGAAAGACTTTAAGGGAGATGGTTGTGTACAACTGTTTTTTAGACCCCTGGATGTGGGCAATCAATGGTAATGACTAAAATCTGAGCACAGGGCTATTAAGTAAAGGCATGGTGCTGCAAGCTGAAAACAGCTGAAGGGGTTATTACAGACTGTGGGTACCTTACAACCTCTCACAGTTGTAGTTGTTTGGTTTTTTCTTTTAAATCTACCTAATCTCACCGGTTTTAAAACAGCTTTAGAAGCACTTTAAAGAGATGCTGCACATGCTCAGCACATCAAATTTCATCCTGACACTCCCATTTCCCTTCTTTCCAGCTGCATAAGCATCCCTCTACACTTGCAAGTGTATCAGAAACACGAGAACAAAGGTGTCACTATAAAGCAGAAGATCAGCACATTTCATTTCCCACATTCCACAAAAATAGGTAGACCCGGTGTTACTGAAACAAGGCAAGTAGAAAACACAGATGTTGGGGTTGTTCTTTCCTCTCTATGTCAGAAAAACATGTTTAGTTTGTGAAAGATCCCTTGCAGAATTCATTGAGAAGGGGGTTTCATGGACAAGAAGCTACACTATAGCATGTGGTGATTACCAGAGATGTTAGACATCTGTATTAATTAAATCCAAGAGTGTAATCCCTGAATGAATTCAGGAATGTAAGCTAATACCAGCAAACCTTCCCAGTTTGAAATGGAGAGCACCAGTCAATTCCATCTTCAAAGAGTTTTTGATTTACAAGTATTTGCATCTAAATGTTCCTGTTAAATATATTATCACATATTTGCATGGAGGCTCCAGGCTGTTGGTGCAGCTCTAAAACCATACACACCCCCAGGACACTGATCTGGCAATGCCAAAGCACTTCAGCTCTGCAGGCAAAGAAAGGGCAGGACTCACCTAGAGTTAAGATCATCCACACTTCCAACCCAGAGGATTTTCACATACAGAAACCTAATCAAAGCAAAAACTTCCCTCGACGTGCAGCTGCCCCCAGAGGAGCTTAATATAGGAGGATATAACTTATATCTAATAAAGGATTTGAAATTTGTATTCTATAGCACATAAAGATTTGACAGAAAATTAATGTTTTAAAATTTTCCCTTGATCTGTTCTAAATTACTTCTTAATTCAAGTTAGATAATGATCTTATCATTTAAAAATAGAACTTTCATCACCAAGTATCAACAGCAACACAATCCTGTTGTAGGAAACTTGCCAGCAATGCTACAAATATGAAAAAAATGTGGCATAACCTACCCAAAGCACAACTAGATACACTAGCAGGTGTAATTTTATACACATTTAGTTTAAATCATGCATCCCAGCAATCCTCAATGCCAGGACTATCCAGCACATCCAACAGGTTACCTCTAAGATGCTCAGCTTTCAGGACACCACTCCTCAACAAACACTGTGGAGATGATGGAAGGAATTCAGTTCCTTACTGCAGAATTCACAACTATTCCTCAAGCTGCTAGTAAATGGTTCAGCACATAAGGGATTGCATGAAAAGAATGAAAACTCTGCCAGTGGAAAAGTGGGGGTTCAGCAGCCTAAATTAACTAAGCATAATAAGCTTTTAAACATGTTTTCTAGGGAAAACCCCCAAATTTTCCTTACAAGTAATTGTCAAAAAGAAAATGACTAATTACTTGACATAGGATATTAAGTATTATTATACATTTCACATTAAACTGTGCAGACGAAGCTTGCTGTTTACTGAAACACTAAGTAAATTGAGAGATTTTAGTGCAGACTGCTCAATGTTTTCTGGTTTTAAGAGGTGTGCACCTCCTGAAATTACCTAAAATAATTGCACTTACTCCTCCTCAATTAAATACCTCAGGAAGCATTTGATCACATTTCTTTATAGATCTACAATTTCTTTGCAACCTGTACAGCTTGGTTTTATAACATATTTATAATGAACTATAACATTCACAGCAATAAGTAAAAAGTTAATCTATTGAAAACAAAGCTAATTTTTTCATGCAGATGAAGGCCCCTGGAAGAGTTTCTGCACTGTGTGATATTTGTGCAGCATTTCAAGCCCTGTCTGTGCATCAAGATTGAATTTGAGCTTTGTGAATGACACTGATATTCACTCCCAGCTGATGGGATCAGTCTGTAGCTGAACACTCCCAAGGCCTTCTGATTCAAATGGAATTGATCAATATTTCAGGAGACATCAATAATTTAGGACCAAGCAGACCAGCAAAGATTATAATCCTAAGAATACATAGCATTGCCTGCTGCTTCTTAAAACTTTAATGGGTATCAATAATGAAACCTGCATGCTAAGCTTTGCTCTTTAAAACCTCTAAACACTTTTACAAGCAACATCACAATAGTACTACATATCTAAAAGATACAAGATACAGAGCTTGGTAAAGAAAAAACAAAGTTACTTCCTCAAATTGACTATCAAGATAATTAAGAGTTTAACACCTTATTAAAATACTTAGTGTTAAAATATTAGCTAATATACCTTATTAAACTTTTACAGTTCACCAGGCTTAAAAAAAAATAATATTTTTTTATGTCAGTGCTAATATTAAGATTTCTATATNTGCATAAGCATCCCTCTACACTTGCAAGTGTATCAGAAACACGAGAACAAAGGTGTCACTATAAAGCAGAAGATCAGCACATTTCATTTCCCACATTCCACAAAAATAGGTAGACCCGGTGTTACTGAAACAAGGCAAGTAGAAAACACAGATGTTGGGGTTGTTCTTTCCTCTCTATGTCAGAAAAACATGTTTAGTTTGTGAAAGATCCCTTGCAGAATTCATTGAGAAGGGGGTTTCATGGACAAGAAGCTACACTATAGCATGTGGTGATTACCAGAGATGTTAGACATCTGTATTAATTAAATCCAAGAGTGTAATCCCTGAATGAATTCAGGAATGTAAGCTAATACCAGCAAACCTTCCCAGTTTGAAATGGAGAGCACCAGTCAATTCCATCTTCAAAGAGTTTTTGATTTACAAGTATTTGCATCTAAATGTTCCTGTTAAATATATTATCACATATTTGCATGGAGGCTCCAGGCTGTTGGTGCAGCTCTAAAACCATACACACCCCCAGGACACTGATCTGGCAATGCCAAAGCACTTCAGCTCTGCAGGCAAAGAAAGGGCAGGACTCACCTAGAGTTAAGATCATCCACACTTCCAACCCAGAGGATTTTCACATACAGAAACCTAATCAAAGCAAAAACTTCCCTCGACGTGCAGCTGCCCCCAGAGGAGCTTAATATAGGAGGATATAACTTATATCTAATAAAGGATTTGAAATTTGTATTCTATAGCACATAAAGATTTGACAGAAAATTAATGTTTTAAAATTTTCCCTTGATCTGTTCTAAATTACTTCTTAATTCAAGTTAGATAATGATCTTATCATTTAAAAATAGAACTTTCATCACCAAGTATCAACAGCAACACAATCCTGTTGTAGGAAACTTGCCAGCAATGCTACAAATATGAAAAAAATGTGGCATAACCTACCCAAAGCACAACTAGATACACTAGCAGG
Source organism: Ceyx cyanopectus (assembly GCA_013401355.1). Lineage (NCBI taxonomy): Eukaryota > Metazoa > Chordata > Aves > Coraciiformes > Alcedinidae > Ceyx > Ceyx cyanopectus. The sequence goes on along the minus strand of VYZU01064611.1, from coordinate 76,945 downwards.
TGTAATTTTATACACATTTAGTTTAAATCATGCATCCCAGCAATCCTCAATGCCAGGACTATCCAGCACATCCAACAGGTTACCTCTAAGATGCTCAGCTTTCAGGACACCACTCCTCAACAAACACTGTGGAGATGATGGAAGGAATTCAGTTCCTTACTGCAGAATTCACAACTATTCCTCAAGCTGCTAGTAAATGGTTCAGCACATAAGGGATTGCATGAAAAGAATGAAAACTCTGCCAGTGGAAAAGTGGGGGTTCAGCAGCCTAAATTAACTAAGCATAATAAGCTTTTAAACATGTTTTCTAGGGAAAACCCCCAAATTTTCCTTACAAGTAATTGTCAAAAAGAAAATGACTAATTACTTGACATAGGATATTAAGTATTATTATACATTTCACATTAAACTGTGCAGACGAAGCTTGCTGTTTACTGAAACACTAAGTAAATTGAGAGATTTGATTTATGAATTTCACATACAAGTGTTTGATGAGACACCCAGTTTTCAAGAAACAGCATTAGGGNAAGATTGAATTTGAGCTTTGTGAATGACACTGATATTCACTCCCAGCTGATGGGATCAGTCTGTAGCTGAACACTCCCAAGGCCTTCTGATTCAAATGGAATTGATCAATATTTCAGGAGACATCAATAATTTAGGACCAAGCAGACCAGCAAAGATTATAATCCTAAGAATACATAGCATTGCCTGCTGCTTCTTAAAACTTTAATGGGTATCAATAATGAAACCTGCATGCTAAGCTTTGCTCTTTAAAACCTCTAAACACTTTTACAAGCAACATCACAATAGTACTACATATCTAAAAGATACAAGATACAGAGCTTGGTAAAGAAAAAACAAAGTTACTTCCTCAAATTGACTATCAAGATAATTAAGAGTTTAACACCTTATTAAAATACTTAGTGTTAAAATATTAGCTAATATACCTTATTAAACTTTTACAGTTCACCAGGCTTAAAAAAAAATAATATTTTTTTATGTCAGTGCTAATATTAAGATTTCTATATATAAATAATTTCTACATAATATTAATTTTAAAACTACCTTTAAAAATCCTTCATATTTAATTTATGTTTAAATACACATACATAGCACTTCCCATTTTCTCAAAACTTGGAACAGAATTACTAGAAATTAGTTTAAACCCCGTTTTATTTCTTGCATGAACTGATCCTCTTGCAGCAAAGACAATGACTAGAGACACTGGCCTTACAGCCATTTCACTGAGCAGTAATTTTACCAAAGCTTATTTCAGAGATACCATCCCTTTCACAATAACACATAATTAAACATTTATCAACTATCTATTAATAGCTTTTCTGTGTCATTCTTTAAAGATTAATTGTTGGAAGCATCAGTCCTCACTACTTACTGCCCTAAGTAATGGTTTACCAATTTTAGCTCATCTACTGAAAACAGAAAACACTTTTTTTATCACACAGATAAACTTAACAGAAAACTGTATACAGAAGAATAGAGAGAAGCAGTTTGCAGGTTAGATGAGAGCACAGGAACACCCAACACATACTCTAAACCATTTGCTAGTGACATGAACTGGACACTAGGGGTAACTTCAGGTACCAGTTCTGTGGCTTAAGTGACTACAGATTAAAACCTTCAGAGAAGCACAAACTACATAAGAGTCCATCTTTGCCAGTAATCACAATTAAGCAAAATAATTTATGCAGGTCCAGTTGCAGCAGGTTAAATACTTACCCAGTAGAGATCCAAACATCCCTGAATATCAGATATTTCACAGCCTCTCTACTGTCCTGTCTCAATTCTTACTAAACATTCAACATTATCCTTACAGCTAATCAGAATTCCCCACATTTCAACTCTTGTTTCTGGCCTCTCATGCAATCCCTGTGTATCCAGCTGACCACTCTGTCTCATTATCCAGTATAATTACCCAAAGACCACTGAAAATCCAACAGTTATACCAGAATTGCAACTGGGATTTTGAAACAGCACTGCACTTCTGCCCCTGAGAATTTCCATTTCCCATGGCACACTTCTAAGGAGGAAATCAATCAGGTGGTCTCAGGGAATTATGTAATTTTTGGTTTATCTCCTTTATTAACTTGGCAAGTAAAATGTTGGAGCAATGAGATGTAAACCACTGAATATCACAGATCTTAAAGCAATGCAATTAGAACTCTAATTTTGCCCTTTAAACAATGACAGATAAAACATCTAATTTGCTTTATTGTGCCCTTTAACAGCCATGCCCAAGGGACACCCACAACAGCAGAAGGCTGCATTGACAAAGTTAACTGATACACAATCAGGTGCAGGAATTGGGTTCAATTCATTAAGTTCCACTCTGCCTTCCCTAAAACGATCCCCAAGAGAAGGGACAATCAAATTCTCTCCTGCAGTATTATGATGAAATTTTTATGAAGTTCCCCCTTTTAGCAGCAAGACTTCTGTGAAGATTGAGAATCAGTAAGTTTATTATGGTAAATTAATGTGTAGTTTCCAAACTGGACACCAGACATAAAAAAAATCTGTAAAACTTGAAATAATTTAATGCAAAAAAAAATAAANTCAGGAGACATCAATAATTTAGGACCAAGCAGACCAGCAAAGATTATAATCCTAAGAATACATAGCATTGCCTGCTGCTTCTTAAAACTTTAATGGGTATCAATAATGAAACCTGCATGCTAAGCTTTGCTCTTTAAAACCTCTAAACACTTTTACAAGCAACATCACAATAGTACTACATATCTAAAAGATACAAGATACAGAGCTTGGTAAAGAAAAAACAAAGTTACTTCCTCAAATTGACTATCAAGATAATTAAGAGTTTAACACCTTATTAAAATACTTAGTGTTAAAATATTAGCTAATATACCTTATTAAACTTTTACAGTTCACCAGGCTTAAAAAAAAATAATATTTTTTTATGTCAGTGCTAATATTAAGATTTCTATATATAAATAATTTCTACATAATATTAATTTTAAAACTACCTTTAAAAATCCTTCATATTTAATTTATGTTTAAATACACATACATAGCACTTCCCATTTTCTCAAAACTTGGAACAGAATTACTAGAAATTAGTTTAAACCCCGTTTTATTTCTTGCATGAACTGATCCTCTTGCAGCAAAGACAATGACTAGAGACACTGGCCTTACAGCCATTTCACTGAGCAGTAATTTTACCAAAGCTTATTTCAGAGATACCATCCCTTTCACAATAACACATAATTAAACATTTATCAACTATCTATTAATAGCTTTTCTGTGTCATTCTTTAAAGATTAATTGTTGGAAGCATCAGTCCTCACTACTTACTGCCCTAAGTAATGGTTTACCAATTTTAGCTCATCTACTGAAAACAGAAAACACTTTTTTTATCACACAGATAAACTTAACAGAAAACTGTATACAGAAGAATAGAGAGAAGCAGTTTGCAGGTTAGATGAGAGCACAGGAACACCCAACACATACTCTAAACCATTTGCTAGTGACATGAACTGGACACTAGGGGTAACTTCAGGTACCAGTTCTGTGGCTTAAGTGACTACAGATTAAAACCTTCAGAGAAGCACAAACTACATAAGAGTCCATCTTTGCCAGTAATCACAATTAAGCAAAATAATTTATGCAGGTCCAGTTGCAGCAGGTTAAATACTTACCCAGTAGAGATCCAAACATCCCTGAATATCAGATATTTCACAGCCTCTCTACTGTCCTGTCTCAATTCTTACTAAACATTCAACATTATCCTTACAGCTAATCAGAATTCCCCACATTTCAACTCTTGTTTCTGGCCTCTCATGCAATCCCTGTGTATCCAGCTGACCACTCTGTCTCATTATCCAGTATAATTACCCAAAGACCACTGAAAATCCAACAGTTATACCAGAATTGCAACTGGGATTTTGAAACAGCACTGCACTTCTGCCCCTGAGAATTTCCATTTCCCATGGCACACTTCTAAGGAGGAAATCAATCAGGTGGTCTCAGGGAATTATGTAATTTTTGGTTTATCTCCTTTATTAACTTGGCAAGTAAAATGTTGGAGCAATGAGATGTAAACCACTGAATATCACAGATCTTAAAGCAATGCAATTAGAACTCTAATTTTGCCCTTTAAACAATGACAGATAAAACATCTAATTTGCTTTATTGTGCCCTTTAACAGCCATGCCCAAGGGACACCCACAACAGCAGAAGGCTGCATTGACAAAGTTAACTGATACACAATCAGGTGCAGGAATTGGGTTCAATTCATTAAGTTCCACTCTGCCTTCCCTAAAACGATCCCCAAGAGAAGGGACAATCAAATTCTCTCCTGCAGTATTATGATGAAATTTTTATGAAGTTCCCCCTTTTAGCAGCAAGACTTCTGTGAAGATTGAGAATCAGTAAGTTTATTATGGTAAATTAATGTGTAGTTTCCAAACTGGACACCAGACATAAAAAAAATCTGTAAAACTTGAAATAATTTAATGCAAAAAAAAATAAATAATGAAGTTATGAGCAAAATTTTAGATTATTACCAATTTTATTTTTCATATCAGTTACTGAGGCAATACTCAAGTATGCATAAGGTATCAGTAATACTGATACTCAATTGTTTCAAATAATGGTGGGGGTGGCAGATTTTTTCAGAGGAAACATTCTGACATCTTTCTCCAAAAAAATAATCTATTACAAACCTGAAGCAAGTTCAGTATTCTGGTAAACACGTGTATTCCTAAGGGTGTTAACTAACAATGCATATTTATGTGAATATTAATTAGCTGGGTAGCTGCCTGGGACCTAGCAATTCCAGAGAGCAGTTGAGACATCTCTGCCACACCCTCTATTGCAAGAGCCAGTGCAGCAGAAGCCTTGAAAACAAGCTGGGCAAACTGAGGCACCAGTACCTCGGCATTGCACTGCTCAATGCATCCAGAAGCTCAGTTTGAGTTGCTTTCTACAGGGCCAACCTGTACCTAGCAGGGCTTCTCTGTTCAGCTTTCATGCCCTGCAGAAGGGCTCACTGCAGCTGGCAAACACCAGCTGTCACTGGAAGCAGGAAAGCCATTCCCATGCAATCCTATGCCTCCAGTAACAAGCTGAGATCTTACAGACCAACTTAAAATAGCTAATAATTGATCACTGCAGTTTCACGTGACAGCAATCAAGAGCTGCGATGCACTAAAAGCAAAGCAAATCTACTGCAACAACAAACAGGTTTACATAATAAAAGGTCTGACCTTTAAAACAATTAAGCACATTAGTAAATCATCCCCNTAATATTAATTTTAAAACTACCTTTAAAAATCCTTCATATTTAATTTATGTTTAAATACACATACATAGCACTTCCCATTTTCTCAAAACTTGGAACAGAATTACTAGAAATTAGTTTAAACCCCGTTTTATTTCTTGCATGAACTGATCCTCTTGCAGCAAAGACAATGACTAGAGACACTGGCCTTACAGCCATTTCACTGAGCAGTAATTTTACCAAAGAGCAAGTAAGTGGTTGGTGGAATGAAACTGTAGAACTTAATTACCTTAAACACTCAAAATAATCAATAACAGGTGAGCATGTTCTTTTGCAAAGAAATAAGGAAGATGGGAAACAGACAACGTTTTTAAAG
>VYZU01064611.1:49804-64100 GCA_013401355.1 Ceyx cyanopectus | reverse complement strand
AAATACAAATCATTACCCAAAAATTCTGTTTTGAAGACCATTGCCATAATTTTCCTAAGGACAAGATGCAACCTCAGAAAAAAGCCAGCCACAGACCCAAGAAAAACAATAACTCAGAAATTTACTGAACCATGAAGAGCCAAGGGAAAAAAAAAAAAGGTGTGACAACTTTTATAGCTTAGTAAAGAAGCACATCTCCAAATTTAGCACATTTTTACAACTTTCAAAAGCAATCTAATGGCAAGAGAGAATAATGATTTGTATTTGTCAAAATACTAATTTAGAAAGAAATATCAACATTTCTGCCTGCAAACACCAACCCTAAACCCAGGTGATATTGGAACTATGTATCTCCAAAGAAATTCTTGTCCTTCCCCATGTGGTTTTTTTCTCATTAAGTCCTAAAAATCCCTAGCCTGTCTCTTTTGGTTGCAGATTAAACTGTTCATTGCTGCTAACACAAACTATGTTTCTATTCTTACTTCCTACTTAAATAAAAGGATTTATGTGCAATGGAAACATTATTCTCCTGTACATTAATTAACATTCTCCTGAAAACTTTATCTTCCTTTTTATTTCCCCCTCCTTATTCCAGCTAGCCTAGGGAGTGAGAAGTTTTCAATATAGACCAAATCCTATTCCACTTCATTCAAAATAGTCACTAAATCTTTATTTACTTTTGGAAGAAAAGTTACAAGCTACTCATTCCCATACAATGCTAGCAAATATAATTGACATGTATTATACATAATTAATGCAAACAGACATAAAACCACAATAAGCCAACTTTTTCTTTTCAGGCCACCATAAAAACAAATAAAAAGCTTACCTTCTTCTGGTACCAAACTATAGCATCAGTTACTTTGGACGCCATCTATTCCACTGCATTCACACAGTCATTTTAGGCTGTTAACAGAAACAGACAGAACTTTAGTTCCAGCTTCCCTGCAAGGCCAGCACTCCCATCACCTGCCTGTTTACACCTTGCCTCGGTAGGATTTTAGTGAGGGTTTGGGGTTCTCCTCCAAGGAAACAAGAAGCTGTAATTCTGCTGGTACAGTACTTCAGCAGCCTCAGTTTTGCCCATCCTGCCCAGTAAAACCAGTGTCACAGAGATGATCCGTCATCGACACCATCAGACTACAGCACAGCAGTCCAGGAATAACTGCATTATAAAATGCAAGAAAATTCCATACAGACTATTACATATTTTTTCAGAAAACAAACAAAATCAGTTCTAGAACTCCACTAAATTACTAAAATTAATGCAATAATTTAGGAGACTAAATCAAAGTGGCAGGGAGGAAGACCAAGGTACAGAACTTGCAGTAAAGAACCAACTGTTGAGGCTGCACAAAAATCTTTCCCTCGAGCTGCATCAACCTGATTTCTCTCCAAGGCCAGTGATTTTTCATGTTGAGTCAAACACTTCCAACTGTGCAAGTACAGCTAAAATTGGACAGGCCATTTTAAAGGCAGCAACTTATTTTTTCAGTAGTTCTCCAATTCACTCAAAACTCCTTTGCCTTGAGAAACAACTACATCACAAAACTAAACCAAGTATAATCAAGTATTTTATTAACATGACTTCTATCAACAAACCCTGTTATTGAGATTACCCAGGTTTTTTGGTCTTTTTAAGAAACTCTCTACATTAAATCCTCTATAGAGTATATTTCAGTGGTGCTCAAAGCATATTTGCATGCACATTTGTATACACAAATGCAAAGGTTAAACTTACAAAGGTAAATATGACAAAATGCAGGATGGATATCTCTCGAGTAACAGAGTGTGGTGTGCTAAGTAAAAAATACAAGAAAATATTGTGCTTTCTTTAAGAGATAAACAACAACTTATGAGAGCACACTGAAATAAAAAGTGAAAAGAATTTCATTATTTATAAACATTGTTTCAGCTTGCAGGGGCTGAGATTTGTCTGTGGTTTGATATTTTGGTTGTGTTTGAGTTTGGAACACTTGGCCTGAAGCTAACTTATCTGGATGAGAAATGTCCAGTAACAATTCAAGGCACTTAAGCTAAAACCCTGTGTCTGATTCTGCATCTACCACAGCTCAGAACATCCAAACAGAAAAGCTCGATCACATCTCTGGAATTCAACAGAGCCACTCACTGCTTTTCCATCAAACTCACAGCTAGTACTATGAGTAATAAGTAACATTTTTTGCATCAAAACTTCCTTACTGCCTTAAAATTAAAAATAGATGCCTACCTGGTTTGGTAATCCCTATTCAGAAGTGGGGTGTACTTGCTATTTCTTTTCCATTTCAGAGTATAGTCATATTCTATTTTAAGTACACATTACACCTTGCAAACAAATGAGTTTTTCAAAGGCCACAGAAATCTATATTTAAGTGTCTTTAAACTCATAACCACAGGGTTCTGGCAACCCAAGTCAGACATAAATGCATTCATTTCTAAGTGACAGTCTACAGAAAATACAATCTATCCTGAACTCTGACAGATGATCAGAACAAAACTGGGCTCATCACAGTGACCAAAGTAAAAAAACCCACGTTTCTGAAAGAATGTACAAGTCTACACAGTGTGAGCTAGCTAAATAATATAATGAAAAATACAACAGGAGCAAGGAAGCACAGGCAAGGAATTGCTGTCCTTGCCTGTAAACACTGTGAATCACCTGAGTATTTCAAGGAACCTGTTCCTTTAAAACAATCCTAACCTGAATGGTCAGGATACCATGCAGCTGTTGAGTCAACACTTGAATGTCCTGCTCATTATGGTCAAGGAATGATGAAGTTGGCACGTTCACTGGACATCACTAGGAGTAAAACTGCAGAGCCATGACATCTGTCTGAAATCCTGTTTTTTTGAATGCCACCAATTACCTTCAGAAGATCTCTTAGCAACAAATTAAAGGCAGCTTTTATAAAGTTACTGCATAAGGCCATGAGAATATTAGAATTTAATTTCAACTGCTCCCCACAACAGAACTGTTTCACCATTGTGTTAGATACTCCATATTACAGTTCATAACCACAGGCATAATTTCACTGAGATTGCCTGGTATGAAGAGTAAGAAGAGACAATCAGAAGAGTAAAAGCCTATGGCCTGAACCACCACTTTTGTAGCAACATCTTGTACAAATACAATACAAACTCAGAATTCAATCTGCTGATGCACAGCAAAAATAATGAGGAAAACCACCACTTTCCGGGTTCAGCATCAAAACAGAAGCTTTATCATTCAATTGTTGGCATTACTTGTTATTTTAAGATCATTTTAAATGAGCCAAATAAAGAGCTTAGTCAAATGAGGCATCTGCTCCTGCCAGAGCAGAGGTATCACTGTGGTGCAGACACACCACTGAACCTTGCCACCAGTCACCCTTCTATACTCCACTGCCACACAATTAAACCCTTGAAGCAGTGTTTGGAAAGACACATTCTTTTCATGTGCATTACAAATAAACCATCAAACCTACCTTTCCTCTTTTAAAAGGAACATCAAGTACTATATAATGCATTCAGGGTTCTGTTGAAGTACTTGATCTATGCACCACTGTTCTCCAAACAGCATTTCAGAATTGCAAATTGTACCCAGGCAAAGGAGAAACCTGTCACTCCCGGGCTCACACCCTTCTGGGGAAGTTTTACCACCTTCCCTTCAGCTGGCCTTAAGAAAATCTGAAACAGCCCAAGGGAAGGAAAAAAAAAATATAATTTAAAAATCAGATGCTGCTAACCTAAAGACCATATCCAGCAGGCAGCATGAGAACTGGTCATGCTGCCATGCCAGCCAAGGTCCCCCGGGTTGTTTATCTTGCAATCCAAGGTCATGATAGTTTGTAAATAAAAAGGAATTAACATACAAGGTTTCCCAAAGGAACAGCATGATAGTTTGTGAATAACAAGGAAATAACAAAGTTGCTTTCCCCAGAGAACACCAAGGATTCTGCTAACTTTGGATACCAGCATTCCTGAAATGCTGCCCGTGAGAGCGTGAATTTTCAAACTTTGCTCTTCACTCCATCACAAAAATAAATCAAAAATCTCAGTCACCCCCAAACAACAGGTGACAAAACCATCCCTATGTACCTGTTTTGGAAGTTCTGTTGTTTGAGGAGTTTACCAGGCCAGTGTGAGCAACAATAAAATAAGAATTGGACCCTATGCTGTCTGCTGTGTACCCAGCCCAGCACCTTTAGAACACAGACTGTCAAACATGATTTTATCAGGACAGACATCTGGCAACATGCTCACACCTGCCTGTGCTGCAGAAAGGCGTCAGCTACTGAAAATCAGCTACTTTTTCAGACCTCTATAATTTTTCCCCACAAACCATGGTATCCGATGCCATTTCTAGCAGGCAGATTTATTCTTCCTTACAAGCTCATGCCCTTTATCACTTCCCATCCCAAGCAGACGTGCCCAGAGCTGCAGCAAAGAGCAAACAGCAAGAAGTTCTCATATTCTGGTATTAAATAGGTTCATCTTCACTTCCACAGCAAAAATGCCAGTATCTGAAGGACAAGCTAGCAAGGAAGTCCTACAGAAAACATCTCCCATGGAGTATCTCCTTTGGCAGCGAGTTACACAACTGTGTGAAACACTATCAAAATGTTGAGCATTAGGATTTCTGAGATTGATTTCAGGTTCTGGGAAAAGAACATTGAGTGCAGTGCTTGCAACTGCTGTAGCCATTGCTGGAATCCGTGCCCTCAGCCTTAAGGCCCGTGCAAATTTCCTAATTTCCTTACATAACTGGTTTCTGTTGATGGCTCCTTTTGAAGTGACATGACAATTTCATAGTTACTTTAATAACAGGGGGAAGGACTCTGTGCTGAGAAGTCCAGGATTCTACATGGCTCAAGATTTATTCCTGAGCCTGTTGCCTGTGGTAAATACTGGCTCCTAATATTTAATCTACTGTTTTATGAAGAGGAAAAAACTTTATTAAAGAACAGAATTTCTATAAATGCTATGCTTTTCATTTATAGACACATTCATCTTAACAAACACTCAAAAAACCCTGCCACAAAAAAACAAACACCACAACCCAAAACATAGTTGCCACCTTGAAATAAAATGCTATCCTCCTTTTCTCCTCATTGCAACTCTAAACACAACAGCAATTTCCTGCAATGAATCTTGCTTACTGAAGAAACTGCCTGGGTGTTTGGGAAGATGTGTTTATCTGTCACCAGGCAATGCAGAGCAGAGTTGTGGCTTCTCGATGAGTACAGTCAGGAAGTTGAAAACCACTCCTAAATGGCCAAGTTTGCATCATGTTCCACAAATAGTTATCCAGCAAGTTTTGGAAGCAGCTGAGGCATGAAGTGGCTGAGCTGTCAGAAAAAGCTGCAGTCTCTTGTAACAGCCCCATCTATAAGAACAGAGCAGTAAATGCTAAGCCTATGTTTTCTGAAGTGTCTGGAGCCATCCAAGTAAGGAAATGCAGGGTAACAAGCCTTACATGTGTATCTGGCAGGCTCCTCAAAACAATCATTAAAAATAGAACACCATTATACCTGAAAGACTATCTGATAGGGTCTAATCAGCAGTTTCTGCAGGAGATGATCATGTCTTGGTCTATCAGCATTTCTGAACATGTCAAACACCAACAAGAGCAAGTGATAAAACACACGTGGACCTTCTGGAAGGATGTCAAAGGCTTTTAAACACACTCCTGTTTGTGAAAAGCAAACAGTGCCACAGATCAAAACCCAGCCATTGAACAAAACGTTGAGGTCAACATCCCTCATGGCAACAGGCTAACGGGATAATAAAGATTAACAGCAGCCTGCAGCCCGAGTGGAATGGCTGTTTGGTGCTTGCTGAGGCTTGGACTGCATGGGGCTGGCTGCTCTTCACTCGTGTCAGCCCAAGGCACAGCACAGGTCAGTCCTGTTCTGCTTCACATGGCAGCACCCTGCTCCCCACAGTAAACTCAGCCTAGATCTGTTGTGTGTTCCACTGCCTGTCACATACCTGACCACCCTGCAGTGACATTCACACTGAGCACACTGGTGGCCTCTCTGTGGAGGTCTGATGTTAGAGAGCACCCAGACATCTCGACTTTGTCTGTGCTGCAGCCATCAATAAAGACTTTCTCAAGTCAAACACAGCTGCCCAGCAGCACTGCTTCATCAGCGGCTGGCAGCTATTGCTAGCTTACAAATAAAATAAATAAGAGATGCTCCACATCCTTGCTGGTTCCCAGCTCCTCAGAGGGAGCTTTCAGCAGAAGAAATCACTCACTAGAGAATTTAAGGTCCACAGAGAGTCAATAGAGAAGGTCAGGCTGGCCTAGGAAGCCTGTTTAAACTACTGTAAAAAGCAATCCCACAGTCCAGCCTCCCTGCCAATCGTCACCAGTTTCCACCCTTTTCTTCCACCAGCCCGTTGCACAGGAGCCAGTTCTAGGGAACTGCCACTACAAAGCCAATGAGCAGTTTTCACCTGAGCTGGCTCCACAGAGTATGGGAAGCACCAGGTTGCTCTGATTGGAGTCCACTTGGCCACTCTGGATCTCCACCTGCAAGCCTTAAGTAGTATCATTAACTAATCTACACTAATTAAGACTATTTCTCCTCTCCTCCTCTCAGTTTAAACCAGAGCCTGGAGTTTTTCTGAAGTACTGCCTCCATTAACTCCTTAAATGGTGTGAGCTGAGCCCTGCCCCAGTAATCCAAACGTCCAGCTTCTGTAAATACTAGATTTATCTTTTATACATCAGAGAAGAAAACCTGAAGTGGTGACATTGCCAGGTGATAATATCACATTAGCAAATCTTAGGAACATGGATCAACTTTAACAATGAATTGGAACGACTTTAAACAGCAAACAGGTAATTCCAACAGAACTGAGTATCAGTAATGCAAATGATACCTGGGGAGGGTGAGTGAACACCACAGAGCTTTAAAATCAGCTATCTCCAATCCAGAAAGGAATTGGCAGTTCAGTGAACTCTGCCATTCAATATACTGCAGTCAGAGGAGCAGTGACAGCAGAATAAAAGAAATGACAAGCAAAACACTGCAGTGCAACTCTGGTGATCACTTGTGCAATCTGATCTGAATTTCATGTATTTTATTTGAAGAAGAATATTAAAATACTAGGGGAGGTGTCCTAAGAAGTGCTGTGAATTATCAACCACTTGAAAGACTCTCCTTTTGAGGCAGGCAAGTACAAACAGAAACATAAGGGATTAGAAACTCAGACCTTAATAATATACAGAAAATAGAGTCAAGAAATAAAACCAGCTTCCAATAATACAGGGAACTTCATTCATTAACTGAGCTTAGAGGGTAACAGAGAAATAATACACTGCAACACATAACTGGGCTGTGAAAATCAGTACCACAGGAAGACACTGAAGCCAAGATTTTACTCAAGATCCTAAAACAAAGCAGATATTTAAACACACAATAACAAAAATAAGAAAAACAAAACAACGTACATCCAAGGGAATCTCAAGTTTCATAACCCAGGATGCAAGAAAACAGCCCAAGAGCTCCCCAGGCTGTGTTTGGTGACACAAACTGTGCACCCTAACCCCAGCCCACAGTGGTCAGTGGCTAATAGCAAGGAAAGCATAGAACAAACTGTCCCTTAAGACTGCTGAACAGGGTGAGTGTTTAGCTGCCAGGCTGGCATCTGCCAGCCACCTAACCCCCAAAAGCATCTGGCACTGGCCAGCTTCCAAAATGCAAGGCTTGCATGACTTCGTGTTTGATGGTATATTGCTTTTTTTTTTCTTCTCCCACTTTGCAACGGTATTTTATTTTTTAAGAACAAGAATGACAAATGTATTTGTAAACAGGAGTTCTTGGAGTCATTCCAAGAAGCCATCTAGTCTCTCTGTTCATTGGAGGTGGTCTTGGTAGACATAATCCAGAGAATTAAATGCTGATACTACACATCTCACTTAAAGAGTATTCCCAGAAGTAGTACATTTGGGGAAATAAAACCACCACGCTTCACACATGTAAATGAAGAAAAACAGAATAGCTCCATGAACTCTCTGATATCCTCCCCTCAACTAAACAAACAAAAAAAAAACCAAAACACAAACCCAAATAAAGAAAACACACACAAAATCCACACACATAAGCTGTCTTGCCAAATTTCTTGACAACTTAACAGCTATCTGTATGTCCATATACACCTCTGCTCTAGCTGTGAAGCTGGCCCTGCTCAGAGATGGGGTTGGACCAGACAGATGACTTCCAGAGCCCCCCTGAAACCAGTGATTCTGTGATTACACCTAGAGCACACCTAAACATTACACAGGAACACATTATAGGCTTAATTACTACCAACAATTTTTCCCCTATAGGCAATTTATTAAGCACTTTGCATTCTCCTTACAAATTTGAATATAATTTCTTCAATTAGTTAACCATTACCTCTGTACCCAGCAAGAAGGGCCTTGATGAATAACAGCATGGTACACTCAAGGGAGAAAATACAGCATTTTTTTTCATATCAGTACATATCTTAGAGTAAGTCATGGTCAACTGCCCTTGAAGAGTCAGAAAGAGTAGCTCCTCTGCCAGTTTCCCTCATAAAACAAAACCAATAAAAAATTGCAGGAAACCCCTGGCCTACCTTGTTCCATGGGCAGAGGTAACGAGGTCTGTCTGGTTTTACCAGTGTCCTGTAGCTCCACCTGTACCAACTGCCCCACTATGAATCTGGGCCAGTAGCAGCCACACCACAGTGGCTCAGAGCCTGGCACACAGGCTGGACAGCAGCTGCTCTTTCTGAGGAGAGAAGGGACTCAATCATAAATGCCTTTTTTTTGGATGAAACTACCTATCAGAAGTCTTACAAAGAATTGTCACTGTGTCACCTCAATGTCTTTCAGCTACCATTATGTTTGGTTTCATCATCTGACTGAAGTTACTCAAACAGAAAATGGGCAAAGAAAATAATTGTAGAAGCTCTATGCCCTTAGAAAGCCTAGCTAAAAATTTTCCAGCTATTCCATGATGAATCCATAGAGCATATTGTTTATTATGAAAAGAACTTCCTCACAGACAGAACACCAGCCCTGGGACTGTCATCACTCTCAGGGGGCCAGACCAAAGAAACAATGAGTTTATTTCTTTAGCAAAGTTTCTACTCTACACAAATAGAAGATAGGAAATTGAGGAAGACCACACATGTAAAGCTGGAGAACTGGGACAGAAAGAATGTCCACTGCTTTCCAGTGACCCCTGGCAGCTGTGACAGGAACAGCAGTGTTCAGCTGCAGGAGCCACCCCACCCCTCACTGCCTGCTTTGCCCCAATCCCTCCCACTCCCATCCCTGCTTCGGTGCCTCTGGGATTGCAAGTTCTCCCAACACGCACATCGGTATTCGGCAGCGATGGATACAGCTGGGACCAGCCTTCTGAGACAAGCTGAGCTGACTCTGCTTTGGGAGAAATCCAGCACTGCCAGAATACTTAAAATGCTTTGTGGAGTTCCCACCAATTACCGAGTTTATTTGTATGTCACATTCCACACAATACAAGAGTTCCCAACAATTACTGTCAATTTATTTGTATGTCACATTCCACACAACACAAGAGGAAGAAATTCTACTACAAACATTGAATTAAACTCACTAGGTTTCCATATTCTTTTTCAAATGACTCAGGCTCGAGTTTTATCCTTTATAATATTTATATCTAGAATAAAAGCATACATTGGCAGCAAAACATAGCAACAGAAAATCCAACTGCACAAACGTTCCACTCCAAACGTGGATCACACCAGTTAAAGAAAACACACCAGTCCCAACCACTGCTCTCAACCCTCACCTTCAGAATAAAAACTTGTCTGAAAANCTTCTCCCACTTTGCAACGGTATTTTATTTTTTAAGAACAAGAATGACAAATGTATTTGTAAACAGGAGTTCTTGGAGTCATTCCAAGAAGCCATCTAGTCTCTCTGTTCATTGGAGGTGGTCTTGGTAGACATAATCCAGAGAATTAAATGCTGATACTACACATCTCACTTAAAGAGTATTCCCAGAAGTAGTACATTTGGGGAAATAAAACCACCACGCTTCACACATGTAAATGAAGAAAAACAGAATAGCTCCATGAACTCTCTGATATCCTCCCCTCAACTAAACAAACAAAAAAAAAACCAAAACACAAACCCAAATAAAGAAAACACACACAAAATCCACACACATAAGCTGTCTTGCCAAATTTCTTGACAACTTAACAGCTATCTGTATGTCCATATACACCTCTGCTCTAGCTGTGAAGCTGGCCCTGCTCAGAGATGGGGTTGGACCAGACAGATGACTTCCAGAGCCCCCCTGAAACCAGTGATTCTGTGATTACACCTAGAGCACACCTAAACATTACACAGGAACACATTATAGGCTTAATTACTACCAACAATTTTTCCCCTATAGGCAATTTATTAAGCACTTTGCATTCTCCTTACAAATTTGAATATAATTTCTTCAATTAGTTAACCATTACCTCTGTACCCAGCAAGAAGGGCCTTGATGAATAACAGCATGGTACACTCAAGGGAGAAAATACAGCATTTTTTTTCATATCAGTACATATCTTAGAGTAAGTCATGGTCAACTGCCCTTGAAGAGTCAGAAAGAGTAGCTCCTCTGCCAGTTTCCCTCATAAAACAAAACCAATAAAAAATTGCAGGAAACCCCTGGCCTACCTTGTTCCATGGGCAGAGGTAACGAGGTCTGTCTGGTTTTACCAGTGTCCTGTAGCTCCACCTGTACCAACTGCCCCACTATGAATCTGGGCCAGTAGCAGCCACACCACAGTGGCTCAGAGCCTGGCACACAGGCTGGACAGCAGCTGCTCTTTCTGAGGAGAGAAGGGACTCAATCATAAATGCCTTTTTTTTGGATGAAACTACCTATCAGAAGTCTTACAAAGAATTGTCACTGTGTCACCTCAATGTCTTTCAGCTACCATTATGTTTGGTTTCATCATCTGACTGAAGTTACTCAAACAGAAAATGGGCAAAGAAAATAATTGTAGAAGCTCTATGCCCTTAGAAAGCCTAGCTAAAAATTTTCCAGCTATTCCATGATGAATCCATAGAGCATATTGTTTATTATGAAAAGAACTTCCTCACAGACAGAACACCAGCCCTGGGACTGTCATCACTCTCAGGGGGCCAGACCAAAGAAACAATGAGTTTATTTCTTTAGCAAAGTTTCTACTCTACACAAATAGAAGATAGGAAATTGAGGAAGACCACACATGTAAAGCTGGAGAACTGGGACAGAAAGAATGTCCACTGCTTTCCAGTGACCCCTGGCAGCTGTGACAGGAACAGCAGTGTTCAGCTGCAGGAGCCACCCCACCCCTCACTGCCTGCTTTGCCCCAATCCCTCCCACTCCCATCCCTGCTTCGGTGCCTCTGGGATTGCAAGTTCTCCCAACACGCACATCGGTATTCGGCAGCGATGGATACAGCTGGGACCAGCCTTCTGAGACAAGCTGAGCTGACTCTGCTTTGGGAGAAATCCAGCACTGCCAGAATACTTAAAATGCTTTGTGGAGTTCCCACCAATTACCGAGTTTATTTGTATGTCACATTCCACACAATACAAGAGTTCCCAACAATTACTGTCAATTTATTTGTATGTCACATTCCACACAACACAAGAGGAAGAAATTCTACTACAAACATTGAATTAAACTCACTAGGTTTCCATATTCTTTTTCAAATGACTCAGGCTCGAGTTTTATCCTTTATAATATTTATATCTAGAATAAAAGCATACATTGGCAGCAAAACATAGCAACAGAAAATCCAACTGCACAAACGTTCCACTCCAAACGTGGATCACACCAGTTAAAGAAAACACACCAGTCCCAACCACTGCTCTCAACCCTCACCTTCAGAATAAAAACTTGTCTGAAAACACTGTAGAGCTCTGGAAAAACAAAACAAACAAACAAATGAAAACAAAAAGAAAACAAAACCACCTTACTGAAACAAAATTAAGAGTTCTGAGAAGAATTAACCTTTCCAGGAAGTCACAAACCAAAGAACACCACAACCTCCCGAGGTACAGAAATAGCCAAATACAGCTATTTTAAACCTGGAGGTTTATTCACAGAACACTTTTAGCTCTAACCCCAGGAAAAACCCCTCTGCCCCTTAGTGACCACTCTAAGTGCAGCTAAAGATACTGGGACTCACTCCCTAGGATTAGCAGGTTATTTCAAGTGATGCACTTCTCCCTGGTGAAACCCCCACCACCATCTCCTTAACAGCAGCCACGGAAAGATCCAAGTGTGCAAATCACACTACACCCTGGGTGTACTCACTATTGTGCCACAGCTGTATTGGCTGGAGGAATGCTTCATCACTGAGAAATTCAGAACATTAATTACTTTCAGCAAATCAGGTTTTGTGATTAATTACTTTTTTTTTTGCCAGTTAATTATCAGACAGATGGATAAGACAGAGGCAAACATGGAAAAAAAATATGAGACTCGGTGACCAGTAACATGTAAAAACATAAAAGGCAAAACAGCAAGCACAGAGCTTGAGGGTGTTTTCTCTGTCAAATCTCCAGAGGTACAGAAATAGCCAAATACAGCTATTTAAAACCTGGAGGTTTATTCTCAGAACACTTTTAGCCTCTAACCCAGGGAAAAAACCCAAAACAACGCAGGTCTCATGCCAAGAATTAATGTGAATAGCTGGGACTGGTGTGAAGTGTTTACTGGTGTGATCCACGGTTGGAGTGGAATGTTTGTGCAGTTGAATTTTCTGGTGCTATGCTTTGCTGCCAACGCATGTTTTGATTCTGGATATTAAAAATATCGCAAAATAATCTGGATAGAAATATTATAAAATACTATAAAACACGAGCCTGAGTCATCTGAAGAAGAATGTGGAAACCTAGTGAGTTTAATTCAATATTTGTAGTAGAATTTTGGTGATACCTGATTCACACCCAGGGAGTACACATGAAAAACAAAAGTAAAAGAACACCTGGACAATTCTATTGCTGCACCATCATTTTCCTCCACTGCTCTCTCATGTGTTTCCCACAGAAAATACAGCTATTTGCTGGGTTTGTTTTATTTAAACATCAGGGAAATTACACATTATAACTCATGGGAAGCTGCTTACCGTTTAGATTCCCAGACTGAAAACTAAGGAGAACACAAGGAGCAGAGACTGCCATTGGACTAGGGATGAAAGAGGAAAAAAATGGGATAAGGAATAAGGAGGAAAGCACCAAAAGAAGAAAGCGTGTAAAATATATAAATACAGGAGGAGACGAGGTCAGGCATGAAGGTGAAGATGCCAAAATGTTGGACCTTCAAAGGAAAGGAGAATAAAAAGTCCCATCACCCGACACTGGCGTTGGAGCAGCTCAGGGCGCACTGAAGCAGCTCAGCGAGGAAAGGTGTCACAGCAGAAGGCGGACTGGGCGAGCAGGGCTAACACGGAGGGAAAGGGCCGGCAGCTACAGCCTAACGCGTAACCCAGCGCCTACCACCCCCATACACTTGGCCAGCGGAGGCCAACACGCCCGGTTAGCGAAGGCTCAGCAGGACGGCGCGGCCCCCACAGCGGCGGGAGCAGCCCCGCACCTGACGCGGTTCCACGGCGTGGCGGGAAAGGCCCCCCCCTCAGCGGCCGCCTTCGGACCCCCACAGCCCCGGCGGGAAGGGCCCGGGGAGCTCCGCGGACTCCCGCACTCGCTCCCGCTGGAGGGGGATCTCGGCGCCGCGGAGGCCGCGGGCCTCCCGCCCTTCCCCCGGCCAGGCTTCCCCCCCGAGGGGGCGGGAGGGCCCCCGGCGGGCCGGCTGCAGACCCGTTCCCGCCACCCGGCCAGGGCGAAGGGGAGCCGCGGCAGACGGGTCCTCCGCGCCCCGCTCGTGATGCGCGCACCGCCCCCGCCGTCCCCCAGAGCCGGGAAGCCCTCCCGCCTGTGACCCCTCACCGACCGCAGCCCTCCGCCTCGCCCCGGTTCCTCAGCCCAACCCGCCGCCGCCGCAGCCCCCCACTCTCGCCGAACCGCTCGGCCCCGTCCCCAGCCGCCGCGCGGGGAACTTGGGCTCTCCCCACGCTTCTTCCCCCTCCCTGCCTCCCTCCCTCCCGCTGCCCCAGAGATACCTCCGCGCCGCCCCCCTTCCCTCCCTCCCTGCCCGCGGGTCCCGACCTTACCGCTCGCCCGGTGCCGCGGCGGCGGCGGCGGAGTGAGGGGGGCCAGCGCGCGCCGCAGACAACAGCGCTGAGGGGAGCGCGAGACGGCGAGGAGGCGGCGGGCGCGCGCGAGGCAACAGCTGGGGGGGTGGG
>VYZU01064611.1:25651-49769 GCA_013401355.1 Ceyx cyanopectus | reverse complement strand
GGGGTGAAGGAGGCGGAGGAGGCGCGCGCTCGAGCGGCGGCAGCAACAGCGCGCCGCCGGAGGAGGCGCGCGCCGCCGGGCGCAGGGCCGTTGCCAGCACCGCCTGCGGGGGCGGGGCCGAGGCGTGAGTGACGGCGGCGCTATCCAATGAGAGCGGGAGGGAGGCGGGGCCGCGCGCCGCGGACAGCCGCGCGGGGCCCCGTGACAGACAGGCGGCTGCACGAATGGGCGACCAAGAGAACGGAGAGGAGGGGGCGGGCTCAAGGCTGAACGGCCGCCGGCCTTGAGGGGGCGGGGCTGACCCTGACGGGGAGGGGAGGCGGGGATTAGTTTGAGTGACATCCACGCTGCCCAATGACAGAGCGGCCTGCTGGGACGGGCGTCCCCACTGCCCAATAGCCGGGCGCGGGGCGGCGGGGGACGCGCGCGGGCGGTTCCCTGAGGGGAGAGCGCGACCGCCCCCGTCACCTGCGCGGCGGCTCTGTGTAGCCGGTGACAGGGGGATGCGTCCGGACCCCGCGCGGGGAGGCGCTGGCGCAGGGCGGCCCGGGCCCGTGCGGTAGGTGCCAAGCCAGGGAGCAGGGGGAGCTTCCATCGCAAGTTCCCGCGCCGCGCCCGGCCTTCCTGAGGCGGACCGAGCCTTCGCCATGGCTGCGGAGCGGAGCCTCTCGGAGCGAGCCTCGGGACGAGGCCGGCTCGGTGGAGGGAGAGCTGAGGAAGGCGGCGGGGCTGCAGGGAGGCTGGGGCGGGGGAAGAAGGAGGCCGGGCGGTTTCCCGGTCCGCGAGTGGCCGGACGGGGCCCTGCGCTGCTCGAGGCACCGCCCCGCGGGGTCTGCCCGGGCTCCCCGAGCCCCCCGGTGCCCGGCACCCCGCGGAGGTGGCCGAGAGCAGCGGGCGAGACTGGAGGGGCCTGTGCTGGCCCATAGGGCTGCCTCGAGCCCGCTGAGGGAGGCTTCGCTTCGCTCGGCACCGCTGTTTCCTCCTCCTCTCCCCTCAATAGTTTCTACTTCTGTTTGTTCCCACCCCCTCCATCTCGGCAGTCTCCTTTCCGTGCAGAACAGTACAACAAGCACTCGCGTTAAGGGGATGGTGTAGTTTGACTTTATTTCCACTTTTAAATCTCGACAGACTACTCGAACTAAGGGTGCACCCATTGCAGGGAGAACTTGTGAATACCCGACCTGTATTTGTGTCAGACTCGTTTAAACCTGGATTCAAAACAGGGCTGCTGGAGTATTTCAAGGCCTTAAATTGCTTGTACCTCTCCCATTGGCTTTAAAATGGCATTTAATCAGGCTAGAGATCTGTTTGATTTGGTTTTAGTCTAATATTTTCTCAGCTTTGTTAGGCAACGTTCAAAGTTTATAGATCTGTGTTACTAATATTGAGCTGAATGTGGTGTGTAAGTTTCCATTAAGTTTGCTCTCTGCTTTTTCCTTCTAAACAAGATACTAAGTAGATTACAATAGCAAATTGTATGTAGATTATCCCAACAAGGTCGATAATGCTCTGTGGTGTTTCTCATTACTGAAGATTTAATTTCCTATTAATTACATGAATCCTATAAGGAGCTGAGAGCTTTTATTTTTAACTTTGTCTTTGCCACTCCTCCAGTATTTTCTCAGCAGACCTACTTCACACTTGTACAATATCTCCATCCTTTTTTATTTTTTGAGTATTACTCAGCCGAGTTGGCCTCTAGCTAAGAATCTGCTGGGAATTTTCTTTCCTCATGAGGGTTGGTTAAGTGCTCCACATAATTAAGCCCTTCATCATTATGGCAGCTGTATCTTTCAAGTTTGGGAGCTTCCTTTACTTGGCTTGTAGGACTAAAAGATTGCAGAAGTGCACTTGGATGTTCTTGTTTTCATCCAAAAGGAGCCTCTCAGATGGAATGGAGCCTTGCAGCCCTGCCCAGTCTTGCAGTTGCATCCCTTAATTGGGTCAGAGAAAGGCAGTGTGATGTGTTTTCTGCCTGGGCTGTTAAAGGGATTCTGAGCTCTTGGGAAAAGTGAAAGTCTTTTAATCAAGTCAGCAACCTTCAAATTGAGTACCCCATCTCATACATCTTCAGTAGCTTTCTGTTTTCTCCAGAGACAGTTGATAGCACCTTTGAGTATCTGATAACTTGATACTTCTAACAACATTCAATTCCTTCTTTCCTTGAGGCCCAAGTTTCCAGTCTCTGGTTTCCACCTTCTCCACTGTGCCAGTAAGATTCTCCTTCTTGCAGTAGGTGCAGCATTGATTTCTAGAACTAGCTTGCAAAAATGCTCTCGTAAGAGGAAGAATGAAACTTTGCTCCAGATCACTACACTTCAGCCACAGATTTGCACTTGAAAACATTGGAAATGTTTCTAAAACACTGGGAATCTCCTAGGCAGGTCCTGGTGTTTGTGCTGTAATCATCTGACCTGCCAGCTGATGTGGGTATAACCAGAGCAGAGCGAACTATCCAAACCTTCTCAGGTTTTTTTGTCTATTTAACTCTTCTATTGAGCACTGAGACAGCAAAAATCAAACTTTAAAATCTCTTTTTTTGTTGCTAGTTCAGCTCAGGAACTGGTCTGCTCTGGGTCACACAAGTGTCAGCCCTAACCCAAGGCAGGGGTTGCACTGATAGTTACTCCAGTTTAGATTATTTTAGCATAAACTGGATGTTTTCCTTGAAGAGAAATGACACTGTTCCAAATTAAATCAGACCCATTGAAACTTCAGACCCAAACTAAACAAAAATAGGACTGTTGAACCATGTATCAGAAAACAGGTTTAAATTATAGGGTGACTTCAGTGATGTACAGAGTTGTTGCTCAGGCTCTCATGGAGCAGGTCATTCACCAATTCAGCCAGCAGCTTTTACTTCCCTCCTGCTTCTGATACTTCTCTGAGCACCAAGTTGGTTCAAGTTGCTAATCTGGAAAAAAACAACCAAAAAGTACCCCAGATAAAAAGAAAAAGGGGCAATAGAATCCTGCTTTTCAGTGAGTTAATCAAGTGACCTGGTGAGCATCAGTAATAACCTAGAGGAAGCAGCAGCAGCCTGTGACCCTGAGGAGAGAGGAGCAGGTTTGGCCATCCCTTATGGATCAGATGCTTCAGGACACATCATCTCACTTGCAGTAACAAATATTTTTGTCATCTGGAGCAAATCAAAGCTCAGTGTCTTGTTTCAAGTGAATGAATGTCAGTGTTCTAAAGAAAACTATCAAATTTCTAAAAATCTCACCTTTTTATAAGAAACCTATTTTAGCACTTCCACTGCTATATATTAATTATCTTTGTAGCACAAAATCTTCAGGAAGGTCATAGTTTTTCTCAGCCCTGCTTTCTATACTTGCACTGAAAAGCTCCTGGCAGCTACAGTGGTAAAACCCTTTAAGACAGGAATAGATAAACTTTTATGACTAAGTTGCACACACACTTTGCCTTTGTTTTTCTTCACAACTGCATAGAAACTGAAATACACTTACCCAGCCAGCAACCCTCAGTGGTGTTCTGCCAGCCAGCAGGGATCTGGGTACTTCAGGTACCTGCCAGAAAGCAAAGGTTGCCTGGAGCTCTTTAGCAAGTTGAGCTTGGTGTTTGCAGAGTGGGCACCGTGCTGACTGGCAGCTGCTGCTCTGCAGGGCACAGAGCTTCTCGTGGCTGCTCGGTTGACATTGCACTGATTATTTGGTTATAGAGGGAGGATTGTGAGGATTACTTTGGAGTGTTAAACCAGGAGAGCCTCAGTACTGGAGGAGAATGGATGTGAACATCATGGCACACAAAAATTCGTAATTTTAGGATTACAGCATGTTTTGTTTCTCAGAGCAGGGCAGTTCACACACACAGCTGACTGCAGGCACCTGCATTGCCTGGTAGATGTGACTCGACCTTCACTGGGAAGGGGTTAGAAGGGTGGGAAAGCAAGAAGAAGGAGTAGTTCTCCCTGGAAATCCCCCTAATGATGGTGTGGTGTCTTCTGCTGCCTCTCCCCTCTCGTTGTAGGTTGTTGCTGACAGCAAAAGCCTTCCTCCCCAAGCTGTTTAAATGAGAATGTCCCTGGCACAAAGGGTGCTGCTGACATGGCTCTTCACACTGCTCTTCCTGATCATGCTGGTGCTGAAGCTGGATGAGAAAGCCCCGTGGAACTGGTTCCTCATTTTCATTCCCGTCTGGATCTTCGACACCATCCTGCTGGTGATGCTGATAGTGAAGATGGCCGGGCGCTGCAAGTCCGGCTTCGACCCCCGCAACGGCTCCCACAACATCAAGAAGAAGGCCTGGTACCTGCTGGCAATGCTGCTGAAGCTGGCCTTCTGCCTGGCCCTGTGTGCCAAGCTGCAGCGCTTCGCCGCGCTCAAGCTGGCCTACGTGTTCGTGCCCCTGTGGGCCCTGCTGCTGGGGGGCATGGCCGAGCTGGGCTACAACATCTTCCATGGCCACACAGACTGAGCTGGGCTCCCTGCTGCCAGCTGCCTGCATTGCCATCCTGGGGCCACAGTCTCCATCGCAGTGCCAAGAAAGCAGGAGGCTGAGCTGGAGCCTTCAAACCAGGCTCAAGACTGAAAGGAGACTCGTTCCAGCTTTTTTTATTAGAATTGCCAGTATGCTCTTGTAAATAAAAAGTATTTGTTCAACGTGAGCTGTTCTTACTGCTCCATGGAATAATACAGACTCTGCTCAAAGGAACCACTCGTGTTCTGTCCAGTGCATTCGGTGTTAAAGTCTTCTTTCCATGGATTACCCAAAAGTTTTCTACTGCTTATGCTGTCAAGAAATAACCAGTTAACAGTAATATCTATAGTTTGTTTTAAGAATCAGTTAACTAATAGCTGGAAAATAAGAACAAAAAAAGGAATCAAGTGACTCAGCATTTTTTCATGGACAGGAAGAATCCACTGCCAGTCTGAAGGGCCAGAACACATGGAAGCTGCTGAAGCAGATGACAAACTGTGTGTTTGCTTAGGGGAGAAAGGGGAGAAACTGAACTGGCAGCAGAGCAGGAGAAGAGGGAGTCAAGAAACCACCAGTGCTGTAGGATACTGAAGCTGGGGAGCTGTGCAGTGGATCTGTGCCTGCAGGAGGTGGTACTGAACAAGTTTCTAGTGCCCTAGTCTATTAAATCTCACAGGGTGGAAGCACTGGCTTTATGACAACCTGACAAACTCAGATGTAAAGAAACTTGATTTCAAGTAACAGAGGAGTTCTGGGAAGAGGTGGAACCCTGAGCATATTCTGTGGACTAAAAGTGCTCTTCCAGGAGCCAGGGTGACATCCTATTCAGACACAGACAGTGTCCAGGACAGTAACATGCACCTTAAAGACACTGATCCAGTTCCAGCTCCTCAGCACAAAATGTATGGTGAATGAAAGAGCCCAGGAAAGAGTCTAAGGAGGGACTAAAGCAAAATGTCTCTCAGAATTTTAAGTACATTCAACTGTACTTTAAAAAAAAAACAAAAACAAAACAACCAACCAAAACAAACCCCCAAAATATTCCCAGTCTTTGGATCTACTCTTGGTATTCAGTCAGGGTGGGCATGAGTACATTGAGACTGTTAAAAGGGCTTTATCCCAGAAAAGAGTTTGTTCTAGTCCAAAGCAGGGGTTCAGAACATCACATACCATGATCTTCAGAGAGGACTTCAGTCTGTGCTGCAGAGTGGTTGACAGTCCTGGGGTAGGAGGCGTGGATTCACAGGAGCATTGAGGATGGGAGTGGGACCGTTGTTGCAAGGGTCAAGGATAGTAGTTCTGGGGGTAGGTTGAGCGAGCTTGGGTTAATGAGCAGGATTGTTGTGAGGATATTTATTAGTATGATGTTAGCATATTCAGCCAGGAAGAACAGGGCAAAGGGGCCCCACAGTGTATTCTACGTTGGACCCTGAAACTAGTTCAGACTCTCCTTCAGTTAGGTCAAATGGTGCTTGGTTTGTGCTCCAGTTCTGCACCCACCTGGTGTCTCCTGAGCAGTTAGTTCTGCCAATGGCAACTGGGATCCCTGAGGGGCAGTGGTCTGGGAGTGACCCCTGGCAGGCCAGCTGGACCCCAAGGACCTTCCTGGATGCTTTTATCTATGAAGTGTCTACAGACCTACCTCAAATTCAAGTGAACTTCATAAACCATCTAACAAGCAGTGCTGCAAACACAGAAGGGCACAGAAGCACTTCAGACAAGACACACATCCATTTACATATGCACTTGGCTTTGGTGGACGTGTTACAGCAACACACACACCAAGTACCCCAGTTCCCCCACTGATGGTGACAGAATAAAACCACAACAGCCTTGGTCACCCTGTGCCACACCCCCCACTGCTCAGAAAAGCTCTGCAGCTTTCCTGGGAGGACCTGGCCTGTTATTAGCAAGATGGGCCACAAATGGTGGCTCTGCCCCCTTAATGAAGCCCTTCTCTTCCACAATGATCTGAGAGTTTGCCATCTCTAATTAACTAGAATCACACTGTTGTTTCCAAACTCCTCCTAATTGATGCCTCCAATTCAATAGGGAAACACCATCATCCCAGTGTTTTGGCTGGGCCTTGGCTGCCTTTTTCTAAAGGAAAAAAAAAAAGTTTACAAACCTTGGAATAAATACCAGTGACTGTGAGAGCTGAGGCAGATGGTACTGGTGTCCCACAGCAGGCACACACAGAGCCATCTCTAGCAGGTGATGTTGTCAGGACACAGCCATTTGAGCTGCTCCACTCTGCCAGTTCCATCCTTAGGGATGCTGTGGTAACAGGAACATCCCTTTGTGTCAGATGTAACTGATGCCAACTGTGCCTGGTACCCAGTCTCACTTCCTTGGGGTATCAGAGCCTCACTGAACAGGATTCATGACAAAGTGCCCTGTGACCTTCCCAGAAACTTGCAGGAATTCTCTTTGGAATTACCCTGTCTCAAAAGCATGGAGGAATTCTCCTCAAATTTACAGGCTGACTGATCTGAAACAGAACGAGTGAACACCAGCCTAGATGAAGCTGGCAGGAGAGAGGACAGTTGATGCTCAGATGGCATGAGGAGGAGCCAGGTCCCCACAGCAGAGAACACTCCGTGGGGCACCTGCAGCAGCTGATGTGGGGCAGGGAGGGGAGAACTTGGCCCTCAGCAGCACTGTTTGCAAATGCAATGCCAGAGCTTGCTGACCTGGCACTGGAAGCATTCACCATGTACTGATGGTTATATAGATAAGCTAGATCCACATACCATATATAATCTATATGTTCTACATCCTCTCTCTTTAAATCATTGATGAATGCTTGAAGGCTTCAGCATGGAGTAGCTGCTTTTGTTTCACTGAATACCCAATGCACATGTGAAAGGCCATGAAATTGGAATTCTCACGTACCTACTCACTGCTCTTTGGTCACCACTTTAGCATCCAGGTTTCTGTTCTTTTTATACTTAAAATAACATGCCAGTGACATCCATTCCACCTCCAGCAATCCTGAACTCAAGTGCTCCAACACCCCCCAAATTCACTGCTGGGATGAGCTGCAGCACTGAAAAATGAGCTGTCACAGCACTAAGTTACACAGTGATTTTAGAGATGGAAGCAGCATTTTTTTCTGACATAGATGCACAGCAGCACAGAAACAAAATCCAGAGTAACCTCATGGAAATGATCACATTTGCCTGGTTAAAAAGCTGGGTGGCACAAAGGTAACAGTGAAGTTATGAGCAGCTCAATTCTAACATCAGGTGTTACCTATTTTAACACCATTCTGGGGACAAGGAATATTCATTTTTAGTAATAAAGCTTCTGAATAACAATCCTCAGAAATCAGTTATTTGAATTTATTAGCACAGAAAGCAAAGTGCTAGCATGTGACATATGGGTTGTTTTAACTAAGATGGAGGTAAAAACAACTACAGTGTAGGACAAAGAGTGTGTGTTCCTCTTCACAGTACCTGGACTGTTTTAATGGAGTGAAGGGTCCCAGCTGAGCCTTTTGGACCTGGTGCTGAAAAGGGAGTCGTGCATTTGGACCACTGGAGCTTCACATTATCAACATTTTCTACCTGTGCTGGATTTGGATAAAAGTAGAAAAATCTGGAATTCAGTAACACTCTCCTTCTCTGAGAGAACCACCATGACAAGCAGGCAAATTAAGACAAGTCTCTATGAAGCCCTGGAGCAAGAAACAGGCAAGAAATGAGAACCCAGGCTCAGCTTGGGTTTTTCTCTCAATGCTCCTTCTGAAGTTTATTAAAGAAAGTATAATTTACTGCTAAAAGATGTTCATTTTAATCTAGAAATGTCATTTCTGAGAATAACTGAAGTTCTCAACAGCAGGGATTTAACAGACAAGCACTTGAATGCTCAGGCCAGAGCTTTGGGAGTCCTGTCTTACACACACAGGTCTGATTCTCAAGGCTTTCTTCTTGAGACTCAGGGAAGAGCCTGCTCACCAACTGCCCTGCTTTGGCTCAGACAACCAGATATAAAAACCCAAAATCAACTTTACACAGGCCTAAGCTCTACCAAACACAGCACCTGCATTAAAAGAAAACTTGGCATCAAGAGTTATTAAATCAAACTTGATAAAAATAGAAGTTTAAACTGCTGTTTTAATCAATTTTTTATCAGATGATCATCGCTGTACACCAAATATTGAAGGACTATTTAGGACTAATGCCCTGCTCAGTAGGCTCATCTATCAGCATGACCAGAACATGAGAATATCAGTGTTTATCTGGCACAGCACAGCTCCAAAGCAGAGGAAATATTAGCATCATAGCACAGAGAAAAACAGAGGTTAGAACAGAACACACCAAATTGGCAAAGTCAGCAGCCCTGATGATTCCAGCAGAAAGAGCAACCTAGATACTGTGAAGTTAATCACTGTTCTGAACAGAACGCAAAATAAATAGCATTTCTAAGAGAAATTAAATGCCTGATAGCAACCAGCTTTCCAAACTTCCCCCTGTTGTGCTGCAAATTCAGTGGGACTTGCACAGAAACACCAGAATCAGCTCTTAGACAGTTCAAGTGCATTTCATCCACAGGAGAAACAAAGCCCCAGCTGACCAGTGACTCCCAGTCCCAGCCAGTGAAACATCCCCCTTCCCACCACCTCGTCCACGTTCCCAGGAAGGCAGCAGGCCCTGCTCTGCCCACATCTGCTCAGCCCTCCCCTAGACACAGCCAGCCACGTCCCACAGCAGCCTGCCAAGGTCCCCCCTTGACCAGCCTGTGGTGGTCTCTGCCCAGACAGGTCAGGTGGCAGCTGCCTTCTCTCCACAGTTGATTTTGCCAATGAGCATGGAGAAAACATGGATTTATTTCAGTCAGTTCCACATCCTCATTCACATGCCATGTCAGGAAACAGTCCCTTTGATCAATTCATACCAGTCCTGGGTTTCTTTGGAAGACTTATTCAGCTTTTCTGAGCTGTGATGCTCAGATCTGTTTCACAGCATTCCACTAGTTTATTTTTCCATTTCCTCCACCAATTGCAATGCCAACTTAGTTACTGTGCACATGGGTATCTGCTTAGAAATCAATTTTATTGATCACCAAGGAATTCTTTCACAGATGAAATAGTTAAATCATCACCCTCTGAAATAATACTTTATTTCTAATACTAGATAGAATTAATGTTGCAGTTAAAGAAGTATTGAAATATCCACTATAGTAACAAGGAAGGGAAAATCTGCATGCCAGCAGTACCTGTAAGGAAAATGCTGTTCCAGAGTCAATTTGCAGGCATTTGGAGGGCTGAGGGATGACACAACACTGAGTAACACTTGTATGTAACACACGAAGTCAGTTGCCAGTGAAAAAGCAAAAGATTCAATAATTATTTTCCTTTTTTTTCATCAGAAAAGCAGCAGCTATTGGTAGTGACAATAACAATGCCATTCTGTGCCACCCACAAATATGGTACCAGTAGGAAAATAGGTGTAAATCCCTGCACATCATGTCACCAACTGGAGCAGCACAGCACACAGGGTGCCAGCTCTGCAGCCAGCCCTGCAGACACTGCTGCAGGAACTGATGGATCTAGAACTTCCAGGGAGAAGGAAGAAGCAAGAAGCAAAGGCTAGTCTCAGTACATCAGAAGGCAAGAGATTTATTGCTGAAGCCCAAGGTGGATGTGGCAGGAGTGGGAGGCAGCACAGGAGCACTGGAAGCCAAACAAGACCTGGCAGAGTGATGAACAACTCAGGAGCTGGATTCTCAAAGGTACTCCCCTCTGAAAGAGCAGCTGCAGCAGAACAAACACACCACGAGGAGGGGACAAAAACAGCTTTTTTTTTCCCTTTTTCTAATTAAAAAAAAAAAAAAAAAGGCAAGGTAAGGACTGTACACTGACACAGCCAACCAGCCTGTGCACACCTCTGAACACCCAGGAAGCTCTGACAGCCACTGATCCCTGCAAGGTCTGTGTTCTGTCTGCAAGGAACTCTGCCCAGAACTGAGAATCTGTCTGGAAAATAAGATTAATAAAAACTCCAAAAACTCCCCCTTTTTCACCTCTCAAAGTTCTGAAAGTGATACCAAGAAAAAGGAAGAAAAAAAAAAAAAGGTTTGAAAACATAGTTTAGAAGCAAAGTTTCAGAAGCAAGATCAACCTGAGCAGAAGTTTGAGGCCATGTCAGCCAAGACCAGGTGTTCAAGAGGAAGAACATTCTACTATGCAGTGTGAAAGTCACATCTGCTAAACCTTTCCCAAAGCTCACTCCAGTGTGGACAGGGCCTATGATACTGAAAGCTGTTTGCTGCCCAGAGGGATGCACACACTTCAATAAAATCTGACATTAAACCCCAAACACATACCAAACCCCACTCCTGAACCAGAATGGCTGACCAGCACGTGGGTCACCAGCACACAAATAAGACTGACTTTATTTTTCTGAGTTGTTGGTTGTGGGTGGTTGCTTTTAAAAAGAAAGCAAAAAGCAAAGCAGCTGTGGCTGGCATGGCAGGTTTGGAGAAAGCTGGAGCCTTCTGCTGCCCCACTGCTACAAACCACAACCTGCAGCTCTTCCCTTGCTCTCTTCTCCAGTGTGGGCACAGGGAAGGCTACATGATTGTGCACAGATGTCCACAGAGCCAAAGAGATTGTGGGGGGGAAGCTTCCAGATCATCCAGAAAATCCAAAGGGAGCTGAGACCACATTTCCACTGTCAGGGGGCTGAAATTCTTAGGAGAACAGTGAAGTTCTGAAAGAATCTGCTAGAATAATAACTTACCATGTCACACATCAATCATTTACTCAGAGTGAGGGGAAAGCAAGATCCCTGAGGCTGCCAAACTGGTAGTAATCTCTTAGCCAGCATTGAACAGCAATTAGATTTAAGGACATATTAGCCACATCCAAGAGATTCCTGTTTCTATTGCTTCTCCAATATATAATTATGGCTCTGTAGGAGTGTTTATCCACTGGCAATATTGATTTCATAAATAATTCCTTAATAGATCTATTTGAGATTTGAACAATTCAGGGCACTCAACTGTTAATGGCTGAGTTTAGTGCCTGGGTATGCAGTAGCATTCTGAATTTTAACAAGCTGTAAGCAAAAAAAAACGTTTGAAACAGAAGGGCCTCAGGTAGTTCAATTTGACATCACCTGGAAATCACATCTTGCTATTGCTACAAATGAAGCCAAAGTGATCCCCAAGTGCATCAAAGGTTATAAACAGCATGGGAGGATGTACAACTTTCCAGAAGTTAGAGGAAAAAAAAAACCAAAAAAAAACAACACACAAACCCCAGCAACCAGAGATAAAGGCTTTGGAAATAACAGGCCTGCAATCTCCAGTTTTCAGCACTTAGCTGCAGGAGAGGCTGTGGGGCAGTTTGCTGCTAGTTGGAGCTACCTGAAAAAGAAATCCCATTCAGATGTGTTTAACTGCACAGCAATGACACAGAATCAAATGACAGAGCTTTTGCCATAACCACACCAGATGCTGGCAAGCCTTGGAATCCTCTTCCTGCAGAGCACAGCTGAAGAGAACTCAGGCATCCATAGGTGGGGAGAGAGGAGAACACTTAACTTGGACACCACCCTTATTTCCTTTACTAAACAACTCTTGCTTCCCAACTGGGACTCGTGAGGGATCTTCCTACAGACACAAGGGCAAGTTTTGTTATTGCCTGGCACTGTCAGCATGAGCAGCAACTCAAACCCAGAGTGTCTCTACATTACAAGTGATTTGCTAAAGTTAAGGCCTTTACAGCTTGGTAACTATTAAATGTTGATTTTAGTCAGATTTAAGTTGAGGGGGGTGGTTGTTCTGGGTTTGTTCTTTGTTTTCTCCATGTGAAATGGAACTGTGCAGCAGTGCCAAGCACGGGAGGGAGTTTGCTCCCTTGCAGCAGCTCATCTAGAGATGCAGAGTTACTGGGAGTGCTCCTGGAGCTCAGCAGGTGTTCCAAGGTTTGCCTCTGTTCCACAGCAACAGCAGGAGTTTGGGGAGTGCCTTTAATGAGCAACTGTAAGGAATTCTGGGAAGGGCAGATGGATTCTGCATTCTGGCTAATGTGGAATTCCAAAGAGTGCCTCAGCTCTACCTCAGTTTGCTACAGCTCCTCACCCCCTTGGGGTGCAAGGGCATCCTATGCAGTAGTGCAGGTAGAAACAGAACCATTTAAAGAGGCAGTTGAACTGAATTTTTTTTTTTTTGCAGACCCAAAAATAAAACCAATCTGTTATTATGAACCTTTATTAGGTGGCTCACATTTCAGTATAAATCACACTAAAAAGATTTTTAAAAAAGATATTTACACTACAGTGCTGACACATTTAAAATGAAAAAATTGGTATAAATAAGCTCTATGGAAAAGCCTGGAATTGTCAAAAAGAATTCTGGCTCATCTTACAAAAAATATATATGTTAAATGTCAGCTCTACCCTAAAACCTACAACTCAAAATTATTTAAAGACTTCTTTATGTTAAACCTGCAGTGTTTACAGTGCATCTGGCCCTAAGTGCTTTGATACTTCACAGTTATGGACAGGCACTGAGGAATGTTCCAAAGCTACATCACTATTTTCTGTAACAGAAGCGAAGGCAGGTGACAAACCTGCCCCCCAGGATTGATCTAGCTTTACATTATTACATCCTTAACTCGAAAAAGGAATTTAAAACCATATATACAAACTCAGCACAAAAACTCATCCTCCCTTTGTCCATGCAGGTTGGGGTAGGACGGACCACGCTGTCTCGTGTCGTCCGGGTGCACGTGCCCCCCGGGGCATAACTTGCCTTGGAAGTCCTTGTCGCCAGGGGCAAATTTAGAATCCATTTCCAACTTAAACGCTGTCAACTCGACATAACCCAAGCCAGTCTGGACATCATTGGGTGCCAAGGGCTTTCCAGGCAGCTCCACGCTCACGGCCGGCTCCGGTATCCGGAGGGAGGTGACGGGCTCCTGTTTAACCGCTGCCAGCTCCTGCTGTGGGTGCCTGGGCTGGAGAGCAGCTGGAAGTTTGGGGTCCTGGGAGGTATTTCTGCTCGTTGCGCCCGTTCTGCTGTCACTCTTGAGTCCGGTGACTGAAGATTTGGGGTCTGCAGAGGGCCCTGCTTCAGCAGTACTTGGGTTTGGAGAGGGATCCTCCTCCGCGTGGTACAGCTTGAGGCGGATGTGCCAGGCCAAGCTGCAGACGGCCGAGACGGTTTTGAACTGGTGCACAACATTCCTTGGGATGAAATAAATGTCATTGTCAAACAGCTGGATCCTGGCGTAGCGAATGCCTTCCCGGCGCAGCTGGTTCAGCTTGGCGTCGTCAACCCACTGCACGCACTGGAAGGGGGGAAAACACCAAGTTAGAGCTGGGCTGGAGGAGTCGGCAGGTGCCCGACGCAGGGTTCCCAGCTCGCTCACCTGGGAGAGGGGAGGCTCGTGCAAGTCCAGCTGCATCCGCTGAACCACCTCCAGGAAGTCCTCAGCGTGAAAACAAATGACATCTTTGGTTATCCGAGGCTGCTCAGACCTGCAGAGGAACAATTGGGAGTGTCAGAGGCTGGAAGCACCGTGCTGCAGAGTAAAGAAAGCCTGCAAGCAAGGACAAAGCCAGTGGTAACAAGGATAAAGCCTTTGAGGGGAGGCTACATTTAAACTAAACATGTTTACTAAGATGGCTAATTACACAGGATGACACAGAGTTATTGCTGAGGCTGGAATAGACCTTGAAGATCATCAAGTCCAGCCTAAAACCTGAGACCACAACCCCCAGCTAGAGCACAGCTCTGAGTGCCACAGCCAATCTGTCCTGCAACACCACTAGGGATGGCGACTCCACCTCCCTGGGCAGCCCATTCCAGTGTCTAGTGACCCTTCCCATAAGGAAGTGCTTCCTGATATCCAACCTAAACCTCCCCAGTGCAGCTTCCAGGTGACCCTCCTCTGGCAGGGGGGGTTGGACTAGATGATCTTTCTAGGTCCCTTCCAACCCCAGAAGCATGCAGCAGTTTGATCAGTCTTATGGCAAACACTGCTTAGCATCTTCCCCACAAAAACCTTGTTCAGGGGTAGCAGCAAAGCTGAACCTACACTGAGGTGCCAGTGTCAGGCAGCAAATACTGGCACCCTCCACAAAACAGCCCTTAAAAATACATCCCCTTTTGTGCCCACTGGAGAGCCATCACAGCAAGAGCTGAGCTGGGGTCTGTCTCTAATCAAACTGTCAGGAGAAGCCCATATCTCTCCCAAAGAAATGCAACCTTCCACAGCACCCTCTGGAGACAGGAGCTGAAATGAGCTAACAAAAGGCAAAACCAGTTCTCATCCTTACCACCTTCTGATCTCAAACTCAAACCAGTTAGCCAATGGAATGGTGCTGTCCATGCTCTCAGCAGAAGTGATGGACAGCTTACTGGGATGGAATGGTGCTGTCCATGCTCTCAGCAGCAGCTATGGACAGCTTACTGGGATGGAATGGTGCTGTCCATGCTCTGCCATCAGTGGCCTAATCACCCCTGGAATATCTCCAGCTTTCAGCTTTGTTCAACTATTTCATCAGATTAACAAAACAAACAAACACACACAACCAAAAAGTACCACATAGATTTTTCAAGCCTCCCATCTATGTTGTTGTCTCTAAGCTTCACCTACAACAGCAGCCAGGTACAGGCAAGCTACAGTCTGAAATCAGCATGTGACACTAACTAATGATGCCTCATTTTCACAAGCCCTGATGAGTTTTCTTCATGGAAATACAGTGAAGTGCTTTTCAAAATTATATAAAAGTGGAAAGGAGAAATTTTTGAGGTTAAATCAAGTTTGAAATACATAATTTGTATGTTGATTGTGTTATTTTTCTCCTCCACATGCCAGTCCTAAATTTTTTATTCTTCACTGGAAGATATACTTCCAGTCCTTACACTGAAGGCAAATTCTGATAATTACCTTTTTTTTCCCCCCAAAACTTTAAAGTTTGTTGGACAGTTTTGCCTATTTTCAGATCACTCTTTAGCCTACAGTTTCTATGTTGACAAATCCATTAATATGTTTAAATATGAATTAACATTAATACAATATTAATATTTTTAATGTTTAAAAGTAGTCTCAATGCAAGTCAGCCAGACACTGTTTTCCACAAGTTCCAACATGAAAGATTGTTTACATCTGAAAAGCACAAAAACTTGTTTTTATAATTATATAACTCTTTTATAACTGTAAATGAACATATAAGGATTTCCAAAGGAAGAGATCTTGTTATGAAGTACATAATGAGAACAGGGAGCTCCCACAGACATTTAAATTACTAGAAATTTCAATTCTTATTAATTTCCACAGGCACACAAGTTTGAGGAGTGGAGTTTTGCTTTGCAAAACTTTTTGTTTAGGTTTTGATACAGCTTTGATTCTGTTTCTTTCTCCTATGTGCAAAGTGTAATTTAAACCAGTAAGATCTACAGAGCATCTCAGCTCTGCCCTGCAGCCACTGCCCCAGCTGCTCCAGAGCCAGCAGTGTGAGGCTCCAGCTATTAAAACCCTCAAGAGGAAACTGCAAAACCTCAGAGCCCAAAACACAAACACATTAACAGCTGAATAATCCAGTTCTTCCCCAGCAGCACACACTCAGTTTTGTCTCAGTGAACTCATGCCCTCCAACACAAATCTGCATCACCTCAGCCAAATTGAATTCACTCCTCTGATTTCCAGACAGATCCCAAGAACAAAAGGTGGCTTTAGTGTTCACATATGCAAAGGTAACCTCCAAAACTGAGGTCAGTCTCCCAAACCAAGGTGGAAAACATCCTGAAAACACCCACCCTCTTGGATCTGGGCCAGGAAGACAATACGATTGTGGGCTTTTTATGTGGCTAAAACATAAACAGCTTCAAATGAGATCCATTGACTTCCTGAATCTCATATGGAAATTCCAAAACCCAGACATCATGGAATACCACAGAGCCTCCAAGAGGATCTTTCCTAGGCCACCATCAATAACTCAGGGTTCTAACACACGACTTTGCAGTAGAAGCTTAATTCTACTCATCCCCAGACAAGAATTGCCAGAAGGTCTGGGAATCTTCTGCACCTCTGAGGCAGAAACTCAGGTCAGTCCATACCAAGTTTGAAATTATTTTTGCCTCTAACTCACTACAGCAACCCACTTACAGCTGTTAAACTGCCATTGCAAGAAGGAACCTTTCTAGTTTCAACCACACAGCAAAACCCCACAACCTGACAGAGTGGGGGGAGAGACGAGTCCAGCACCTATCTACTCAACCCCATTCCACCTCTGAGTGCTAGATGAAGCTGTTTTCTGCTTCCAGGTGGCAACCCAGAGCACATACCACTCTCCACAGTGCACAGCCTTCAGCACCCCCACAGCAGCCGTGGTCTGCCGCTCAAAGCCCTGGCCGATGTGATCCGCGTGGGCCCGCGTCCGGTCTTCAAACAGCATCTCCCGGGGCTCGCTGGTTCGAGGTAGGTACTGCAGGTTTTTGATTTCATTGGTAGTTCTGGGGGGAGAAAAAAAGCAGTATTTGTTAATGAAGAGGAAGTTCTGCGTTGCTCATTTCCAGCACAGCCCACAGGATGGGTTTTCTCCCTTCGAGGGGAACATGAAGTTGAGTGCAAATGTTAACGGGACAAAAGAAATGTCATGAGCTGTGCAGAACAAAATCAATCAGAGCATCTGTGCAGTAAAAAGAAAACTCAACTCCAAAATGCCTCCAGCACCACAGTATCAGGGCCTTGAGCACTTTAAAAGGCCCTAATGAGTGAGCAGCCTCAACTTCAGTCTCCATCACAAACACAGAGCAAGCACAGGACTCTGCTGAAGCTCAGGCCTGGGCTGATCCCTGCTGCAGCAGAGGGGTGCTGGGCCCCACACTTAACAGCTTGGCCTCAGGATGGCTTTGTCACGATGGACCTGCCTTTGCTGCTGCTGCCTGACCATTCAATATACATTCCAACTGTCCCTGAAGTCATCCTTCATCATTTCTACCCAACCTCTCGGAAACTGTATCTATGTTTAGTTCCATGTGGTAGGACTGGGAATGAGAAGCAGCAAGAGATTCTCTCTTCAGGGTTGTGAAACCATTGGCAATGCTCTTCCTAACCCTGTCCAGGAGGCTGCTGCCCTGCTTTGACAAAGGCACACTGATGTTTATGGTCAACCTGGCATCCACCAGGACTCTCAAACCCTTCTCTGTTGAGCTTTATGTCCAGCCAGTTGGTGTCCAGCCTGTGCTGGTGCAAGGGGTTTGTACTCTCGGGTGCAGGGCTTTGCACATCCCTGAGTTAACTTCCAGAGTGGGCCCATTTCTGGAGCTTCTCCCTGGCAGCACAACCCTGAGGTGCATCAACCAGTTTTCTGTCACCAGCAAACTTGAGGGAGCAGAGCACACCCTCAGCATCCCAGTCATGAATGAAGATGCTGAACAGTACTGGGAAAAGACAAGGCTGGCTGAGTTCCTGCAGCAGTGAATGCCCTCCAGCTGGACTTGGTGATGATCACAACACTTTGAGCACAGCAGTGAAGCCAGTTCCTGAACCATTCACTGTCCAGCAGTCCAATTTGTCCTTCATTAGGTTCTCTATGAGGATTTACAGGAGCTGGGTATCTAGTGTGGAAAGCTCTGCTGAACTGAGGCAACACCCCTGGCATCCTCTGCAACACCCCTGGCATCCTCTTACCCTGTGGGGCAGTCAGTTTGTTGTAGGCAAGGCATGAGTGCCTCTCTGTGCAGAGCTAGCTACTCCAGACAATCCCTTTGTCCCTCACATTTGAAATGGTGCCTTCCCAGGATGAAGGTGCTGCTAACAGGCCTGCAGCTCCCCAGGTCCTGCTCCTCAAATGATTTAAGTGACATTTGCTTTCCTCCAGTCCTCAGCAACCTTTGCCAATTGCCATGATCTCTGAAAGACAGCCAGGAGTGGCCTTGCAGTGACTGTACCACAGCACTCGTGGGCACATTCAGCCAGGTCCCATGACTTTGTGTCTAATATGCTCCTTAACCTGGTTCTCCCCACTGCAGGGAAGCAGCCCTTGTTCCAGACACCCCCACTGTCTCAGGGAGCTGGCATTCCTGAAGGTAAATCTCACAGTGAAGACAAGGCCACAGAAAGCTCTACCTTGGCCTTTCCCTTTGTCTCAGGCTGTTACACCACTGAGCAGACACCTTTTGCTGCCCACATGCCAGTACAAGTCCTTATTGCCCTTCATGTGCCTTGCCAAATACAACTCCAGATGGCTGCTGGCTTCAACTGCATCTCCTTCATGGTTGGACAGTGTGTCTCTGTTCTCCTGAAGCATCTGCTCCTGCCTCCACTTCTTGGGTACTACCTTTTTGTTTGAATTTGGAACAAGAGAACTCAAATCTTATGTGTCATGAGAAATTATGTGGTTAAAGTTCTGCAGAGGACATCCTACTCTTTAGCTGGTATTAGAGTGCCACAGCAAAGCTTAAAGATGTCATTTAGCATTGGAGGGGACCCCATTCTCCCTTGAGGTCTTTAACCATCCACTCACATTTAAGAGGAAGGGTATTTAGTGCAGTCTCAGGGCATACATATAATTCTATGCCTGCTCACATTTCCCTGCAGTTTTCACCTTAAATTCCTACTGGAGCTCCAAAAGGGACCAGCACCTTGGCCAGAGAGAAAGCCATTTAAAAACAAATATCCACACCCTTACAAAAATCAATTTAAAGCTGTATTTCAAGATGATTTCCAGAGATTTACACTAAGGCAATTATCAACCACGGGAAGATTTGGGAGAAAATGAACCTGTAGAGAAAGAGCACTACCCAGGCATTCATCAAACAAAATGATTGCACCTACCTCTTCCTTTTGAAAGGTGACTTTGGCATGTCAGCCACGGGGATCATCTGCTCTCCGGGGCGAACCCACATAATGGGACCATCATCACTGTCCTTACGACTCTCTAATTTTAAACTAGAAAGTGTTCCCCATGGCAGTGTACACTAATGGGAAATACAAGCCACAGTTTGCAAGTGAGTTACTTCAAAAGCTTTGTCAAGGCATCCTTTATCTGTCACAGTCAAAACATTCATCAGAGCACTCTAAGCTAAGCAAGCATCAGGTGCTGTGACTGCATTGTAACAGTACTGGGTGTATTGTCCCCCTTCTCCCCACCCAGTCCCTTCTGTCCTTACTTTTAAGAAGGGTGATTCTTCCAACATATCAAGGAATTCAGGGAAGTAATCCCCCACTTCCTCATCAACAGCTCCAACCAGGCTGATCTGTCTCATTGGGCCAGCTCTATACGTACCATGAGAGTATGTTCTTTTTACCTACAAGTAGAATGTGACAGCAAAAGCAACAGCAATTAAACACCTTTAGTGATTACAACTGCATGCTTTCAGACTGGTATTACTCCCACAGTCTCCAGTATACTGTTAAAGACTGATAATTACTGTGAACTCAAAAGACAGTTCTTATTAAAGATACATAACTTGCATTTATGTTCAAGTTTGAAAGCATAAAGGCAAAACTGAGTATTTATTGCCTCTCAAGAAAATAACATTCCAAAGTACATCAGTAGCTTTTCACCATTACTGTGTTCTGTCAAGAAATAAGGATTCTTACCTGGATTACCCAAGTCTAGCTGACTTTACCTTTTTCCTATAACAATCATGCAGAACAATGAACTACAACTAATTAGCAGAGGAGCTGCTTATAGAGTTTAATCATCCTCTATGTGAACACATTAACTGGAGCTAATTATCACAGTGAACACAGCTCACAGAGTTATTACAGGAAAGGAATGACAGTTACTCCATTTTTGCTGTGTTATCCTAACACATTTTGTACTCCCTGGTGTTGTAGCATTCAAAACCCTTTTATTCTGAATTGAACAGAAGCACATATTCTTATAAGGGTTGTTAATTGTTTTAAATCATCTACCCTGTTGTGCTGCATCAACAAAACACTCAGGCAAGAGATCACTGAGGATCACTTTCCCCTGCAGCTTCTGATTTCCTCCAGAACAGGTATTAGCAGATGGAAAGAGCAGATCAGAAGGGAGGAAGAGCAGACAGATGACTGCACCAAGGCTCTTGCACTGCACCTCTAGGCATTCTGCATCCAAAGCAAGGAAAGGGCAAGGGAAGCAGCTAATGCAGCACAGCTCAGCTATGGCTCTCCCTCACAACATTCACATTCCTACCATCATGGCAGTGCAGAGGAGAATCAGCAGCAGATTCTGCAAACAGCACTAAAATCACAGAAGATGGATCAAGACTGTGATCTCCAAAGACAGACTGATACAACCATGTGGATTCCAGACATACAGACCCACTCTTCTGCAGGTATCTGTCACCATAGCCAGCCAGGAAAAGGAGCACTGCCTGGCTACTGGAATGACAGGTCACCACAGCTGGACTGGAAAAGAGCAATCCCTATTCCCCAAATCCTTAGTCATCCATTCCTGGAGCTGCCTTCCCCCTCCCCCATGGACAGTGGTGTGAGAACATCAGCAGATACCCTTTGTGCATCAGCTCAGTCCTCAGCTGTATCTGCACTGTCACACAGGACACAGAACAGCACCCACGTGTCATTCCAGGACACACCAATTCCCATGTACCCCAGAACCACTTCCTGAAGTCACAGATGGGCACAAATGTGTTGTTCACAGGCTACCATAAACCCAACATGCAAAAGGCTGTTTATTCCACTGGCATAAGTAGTTTTATATTCTCCTATTCCAGGCCAGACTGTGGAGATGCTGGTTTCATCCACACCCTTTTGTTCTGCCTCGTTCCTCTTCTTCTGCCACCTCCACCCCTCTCCCAAGTAACAAGCCACAAGACAAGAAGAAGTCCTCAAGTTCCACCAGGGAGGTTTAGATTGGGTATTAGGAAAAATGTAGTCACCAAAATTCTGTATTCAAGTATGCACTGACCACAAAGTCAAATATTACACCACTTTCATCATGTAATTTTCCTGAAGTTAAATTTACAGCTGACAGCA
This sequence comes from Ceyx cyanopectus, assembly GCA_013401355.1. NCBI lineage: Eukaryota > Metazoa > Chordata > Aves > Coraciiformes > Alcedinidae > Ceyx > Ceyx cyanopectus. The sequence continues at coordinate 28,381 of VYZU01064611.1, read as the reverse complement.
TGACTGTTTTTAGAAAGCTGCAAATCTGCTCAGATAAACAGCTAACAATCTAAACCCAGAAGAACAAACCCATGAGCTGCAGTTCTCCTAGCATGTGGTCATGATCAGAATCAATACACACCAAAAAGATCACCAGTTAAATTCAATATAATACAGACAGCAGGTAAAATACATAGAAACACAACTGAATAAACACAAGAGACTAACTTCTTTCTTCTCGTGGAGGTTGAATTTCAAATGTCACCTAAGAACACACAGCAGGAGACTGTGTCATGCTCTTGCATCAAGGTCATGGAAAATTGTGACAGCAAAACCTTCACTGAACTGAGAATTAGTAGAAGCTGAGAATTATCTGCTTCTGTGACTAGTGTGGCACCAAATCAGCTTTTAGTGCAGCTTCACTTGCTCAGTTTTAAGCAAGGGGCTCTAAAAAGCACCATTTCTTTATATCTAAGAGAACCTGCAGACTAAATGTGAATATATGTAATTCTGACAATATCCTTGAGCATCACCCTTCTACAAAGAGGAAATGTTTTGGACACTGTATCATATTAAATGACAGGAAGAATAGGGAGGTGAGAGAACAGTGGATTGCCACTGCACTACAGAAGTGCACAAGCAGTGCATTTGCACACTGGCATCTCAGAACTGAAACTCTCCAGCTTCACATTCACTGTTACTCTGTTATCTCAGACAAAAATGTTTTCTGCTGATCCATTATGATTATAAAGCTTTAATTTCATCAAAAAGACCCTTTCCTAGATGGAAGTTTCTGGAAAAGCAATTGCAGAATTTTCTCTGCAGTGTGTTCCACCACTGCCCCTTTTCCACAGCAGTTTATCACCTCATGTTCCACCTCGCAGCTAAAATCCTTAATAGAGAGATTTTTTTCAAAGTAAGATGGCTTTCTGAACACAGCGACATAAAAACCAGTGAAACAGTGGCTAAAGAAATTAAATCATGTAATTTAAGCCTAGCATCAACTAGATACCTGCATGGAAAATGATCTGGTGAAAGCAAAGCAGCTGTTCTGCTCTTGTAACTCAGGAAGAGCCAAGACAAGCTTCAGTCTAGATCCTGCCCAAGCTGCCAGTACAAACCTCCTGGGTTTTGTTGAGGTTTGGGTTTGATTTTTAATACAGAATATGTGACCAAAAAGAGCAACATCTAGCTGTCATTTCATATTTGTTAGTTGAAACTGTAAAGATGCAACCTAGAAAAGTAACTTTAAGTGGAAGAGGAATGAGCATGTGCTGCAGACCTGGAATGTCCTTCCATGTGAAAATGTTCTTTGCTCAGGGGTACTCAGAAAGGGAATTACTTTTGCTTGAAGACAATAGGTTGACATAATCTATCAGAAAAATCCCTTAGGCATAATCTTACAGATTATTTGAATATAAAAAGATGGGCCAATATACCTGATATAACAGAGCTAGCATTCAATTTCTCACCATCCAGCTGATGAAAAGAAAATTAAAATAAAGAAGCTATATTTTGGGGAACTTACATAACTGCAAGCAGTTGCTAAAAACATTTAAACCAACTCTCCAAATAGTCAAAAAGCCTAAAGCAAAGTTCTGCTGGAAGCTACTGAAACACAACTGAACATATAGTTCTCATGTAGAAAATTATTTCCACCACAACATATGGAAACAGATACTGTACAAATCTTAAATAAGAAAATGAAACACTAACCAATTATTTCAGATTCTCTTTAAAGAAGAGTATATTCAGCAATTCCCCTCAAATACTAGAAAACCAACATTTTTAAGCAGGATATGACAAATTCAAGAAGGAAAACAGCAAAAACCTCTCTGGAAAAGAGCTGAAGAAGGACTTCAAAGATAATATTAAAAGGGGCTAAAAGAACTGAAGTGAAAAAGCTCCTTTTGCAGAACTTTAAGAAGGGAGGACAAGCACTCATGTGAAAAATCACAATACAAACTATCATTACTACTGCATTTCTTCCTCCAAAACACTTATTCTTTATATTATCTCAGTATCTAGTGTCCACCGGTTAACACAGCCAATATGCAATAAGTGGGGAGAAAAAGCCCAGTTATTTCCCTGCAGATGCAGTGGCTGCAGTGATGGAGAGGGGCTGGGGTGCAGTGTAGTCCCACTCCCACCCCTGAGCTAGCACAGGAAATATCATTTACTGATGCACCAATCAGACCAGTCACTCAGCAGCAGGTGAAGCTTCTGCTGGACTGAAACAGGAGTCAATTCACAGGAGAGTTACAGACCACGTAGCCCAGTTTCACTTTCCAGAAAATAAAAAGCCAACCAAAAAAAAACTAACTAGCTAGGTACTTCTGTCTTAAAATAAGACTGCAAAAGCTGTTGAAGACCCACAAACCCACAGTCAAAGTGACCTTTGATCTGAGACAGCACAGGCTTTTTCAGAAGCCCTGCACACAGCCTGACACCTGCATTAGGGTCTCTGTTTTAAGAAAACCAAGGATGGCTGAAGAGAGCAGAGGCAAGAGGAGTAAGAACAGTAAGGATATAACATGTAATGGTAGACTGAAATAATTCAAATTATTAAATCTAGGGAGGGGGAAACCAGGAGCTGTTAAGCAATCCTCAATATAGAGAGCACTTGAGAGAAATGTATAAACCTTCTGCCTCGTCCACTGCAGACCAAAGGACTGGCAGGATGACTAAGACAAGAGGACAAAAAACGAAAAACATTTCACCAGATGCCTTTGCCATCTCCAGCAAGCACAT
>VYZU01064611.1:0-25599 GCA_013401355.1 Ceyx cyanopectus | reverse complement strand
AAAAAAAAAAAGAAATAGTTTGGAGAATATGCTTTCCAGTTTTAATCATATTTCATTCTGGATGATTTTTTGTGCATGTCTTGTAAACCACTGAAATAAGTGCTTATATAATGAAGAAGATGATGTACTTTTAAATCATGTAACTTTGCTGTGTTGACAATATTCTGGTCACAAATGTGCCCTTTTGGTGGTTATATTTTAGCTTCTTGTTATAAACCCTCCAAGAACATCTAGTAGCAGCAGGTAGACCCTATGTGGCAAGAACAAAATGGCTACAGTAAAGGGGAAGACTATTTAAGTGTTTTCACTATTTACCAGCCAGCCAAAAATCTGATCTTGTAGAACTCATGTTCTGACATATTTCATTTCATGAGCATTTTTGCAGGTATTATATTGGTTGAAGGATGTGTACCTTGCCCTTTCCTTTTGTGTGGTATATATTACAGAGTGCAAACAGAGTACATGATGCTGCTATTTTTGCTGGAGATTAGTTGTTCTTGTTGTTGTCTGCTTTTCATACAATATGGAAAAAAATACAAGTTAAAACAAATTGTGTAATTAAGGCTCCCACATAGCAATAGCAAGCTGGTGAGGATAAAGTCTTCCATTGATTAATAACACAAGACCAGCATAGGCAATCGGCAACACTGCCCCCCACTAATGTATATTAACCTTGACCTTTAGGTGCTTCCCCACAGCAATGAAAGGCTAGTTCTATACCCCTGCCCAATCAATCCTTTGTTTCTCAACGGAGACAGCTAATAAAGGTGTCAAATATGGAGTAGTTCTTAAAAGAATCAACATGAGAAATCAAAACTGGTAAAATATAATACTTTCCAGTTGAATCTTAGCTAATCCCTTTTTATTTTTTTTTATATATATACTTTAAGGTATCTTTAACTAGTCATACTGATTACATGTGTTCAGTAATTCTCAAAAGCAATCCAACATTTCACATACTGAAGTGAGGCTCATTTCAGTATTTAGTTGCAATCAGCAAAGCAATGCCCAAGTTTAAGGCTGCAGGTTGAGGCAGATACTCAAAGCAGAGTGGCTAAAAGAGAGTTGCTAAGACAGCAGGAAAGCTTTCACCTCTCAGCTGTTTAGCTCCTCTCATAAAGGAAGGCAGGGGCAGACACAGAGAGGTAACAGCTTCCAGGGAATTTAAACCTGCACACAAAAACCACANGGAGAGGGGCTGGGGTGCAGTGTAGTCCCACTCCCACCCCTGAGCTAGCACAGGAAATATCATTTACTGATGCACCAATCAGACCAGTCACTCAGCAGCAGGTGAAGCTTCTGCTGGACTGAAACAGGAGTCAATTCACAGGAGAGTTACAGACCACGTAGCCCAGTTTCACTTTCCAGAAAATAAAAAGCCAACCAAAAAAAAACTAACTAGCTAGGTACTTCTGTCTTAAAATAAGACTGCAAAAGCTGTTGAAGACCCACAAACCCACAGTCAAAGTGACCTTTGATCTGAGACAGCACAGGCTTTTTCAGAAGCCCTGCACACAGCCTGACACCTGCATTAGGGTCTCTGTTTTAAGAAAACCAAGGATGGCTGAAGAGAGCAGAGGCAAGAGGAGTAAGAACAGTAAGGATATAACATGTAATGGTAGACTGAAATAATTCAAATTATTAAATCTAGGGAGGGGGAAACCAGGAGCTGTTAAGCAATCCTCAATATAGAGAGCACTTGAGAGAAATGTATAAACCTTCTGCCTCGTCCACTGCAGACCAAAGGACTGGCAGGATGACTAAGACAAGAGGACAAAAAACGAAAAACATTTCACCAGATGCCTTTGCCATCTCCAGCAAGCACATCATTCAAGCATCTGTCAGATACAGGCTCAAAATAGTCAACCTTGTCTTGAAACACAAGAAATCATTGGGTATTGCTCAGCATTTTACTTCACCTGCACTAAGATGTTGCCTCTGGGACAAACTGAAATACAATAAGGATCACTCCACTGAGCAGCTTCATAGGTTTTAACCACAGAGTGAGTGCTTTGAGGGTTCAGGAAGGCAATAAAAATACACGCCCACCACGAGGACACAAAATATTAGAAGCATTTGCCCCTACAGCACTAAATAGTTGAGCTGATGTAAGGTGCAAGTGGGTGGCAAAAGCTGATTATTTATGTTCTTTGAAATCCTCATAAGAGCCTGGCAAGAAAGATTCAGAGCTACCAGCTAACTGATGCAACTGCTGCCATCAGCATGAGTGATGGAGCCCAGAGATGTACCCACAGACAACAGCTTTCCACTGCCTGGAGGAGGATTTACTGGCTACAAGGATAACCCCACTAATTCCATTTTGCCCAGTTATACAAACAACCTACTAAGCCTTAGGCAGTTTGTAGAAACAGAGCTGTTCCACTAATAATAATTTTAAAATATTAATAGGAGTACTTAAACAGAAGCCCAATCTAGGTGATGAAAAACTCCCAGTTCCTCTCCCTGCAAAATCTAGTTCTCTGCTAGAACTGTTCTCAGAACCTTCTGCCCACCTCTAAGAACTGAAACCATCCTTCAGCCTGAGGCAGGTGTATTGGGAAGCTGAGAGGAGCTCATTCTCTCTGCAACCTTTGTGACAACTAAGTAATGCTGGAGAGATGCAGACCTGACAGTGGGCTTGGACTTGAACAGTTCTGATCTTACCAACAGGATTTGCTGTGGCATCTGCTTCTTACCACAGAGCTCACTGGAACCTCAAGCTTTTGGGGTTTTGTTTTTGTTACAGTTGTTGGGTTTTGGTTGGTTTTTTCCCTTTGTTTTTAAGTAATACATCTGTTTAATCTGCTGCAGAACAGGAGGTAGAAGATTATGGAGTAGTTCTTAAAAGAATCAACATGAGAAATCAAAACTGGTAAAATATAATACTTTCCAGTTGAATCTTAGCTAATCCCTTTTTATTTTTTTTTATATATATACTTTAAGGTATCTTTAACTAGTCATACTGATTACATGTGTTCAGTAATTCTCAAAAGCAATCCAACATTTCACATACTGAAGTGAGGCTCATTTCAGTATTTAGTTGCAATCAGCAAAGCAATGCCCAAGTTTAAGGCTGCAGGTTGAGGCAGATACTCAAAGCAGAGTGGCTAAAAGAGAGTTGCTAAGACAGCAGGAAAGCTTTCACCTCTCAGCTGTTTAGCTCCTCTCATAAAGGAAGGCAGGGGCAGACACAGAGAGGTAACAGCTTCCAGGGAATTTAAACCTGCACACAAAAACCACATCTGAATGTTGAAAATGACAAAATTCCCAGCTCTGATTCCACAAGGCCCTGTCACTCCTGGAGGATGAGCATCCTGACAGTATCACCACCATTCCTACACATCTTTTTGTGATGCTGGCCCCAACAGAAAGGGGAATACTAAGCTAACAAAGCCTTTCAACTGGAGCAGATNCCCACTCCCACCCCTGAGCTAGCACAGGAAATATCATTTACTGATGCACCAATCAGACCAGTCACTCAGCAGCAGGTGAAGCTTCTGCTGGACTGAAACAGGAGTCAATTCACAGGAGAGTTACAGACCACGTAGCCCAGTTTCACTTTCCAGAAAATAAAAAGCCAACCAAAAAAAAACTAACTAGCTAGGTACTTCTGTCTTAAAATAAGACTGCAAAAGCTGTTGAAGACCCACAAACCCACAGTCAAAGTGACCTTTGATCTGAGACAGCACAGGCTTTTTCAGAAGCCCTGCACACAGCCTGACACCTGCATTAGGGTCTCTGTTTTAAGAAAACCAAGGATGGCTGAAGAGAGCAGAGGCAAGAGGAGTAAGAACAGTAAGGATATAACATGTAATGGTAGACTGAAATAATTCAAATTATTAAATCTAGGGAGGGGGAAACCAGGAGCTGTTAAGCAATCCTCAATATAGAGAGCACTTGAGAGAAATGTATAAACCTTCTGCCTCGTCCACTGCAGACCAAAGGACTGGCAGGATGACTAAGACAAGAGGACAAAAAACGAAAAACATTTCACCAGATGCCTTTGCCATCTCCAGCAAGCACATCATTCAAGCATCTGTCAGATACAGGCTCAAAATAGTCAACCTTGTCTTGAAACACAAGAAATCATTGGGTATTGCTCAGCATTTTACTTCACCTGCACTAAGATGTTGCCTCTGGGACAAACTGAAATACAATAAGGATCACTCCACTGAGCAGCTTCATAGGTTTTAACCACAGAGTGAGTGCTTTGAGGGTTCAGGAAGGCAATAAAAATACACGCCCACCACGAGGACACAAAATATTAGAAGCATTTGCCCCTACAGCACTAAATAGTTGAGCTGATGTAAGGTGCAAGTGGGTGGCAAAAGCTGATTATTTATGTTCTTTGAAATCCTCATAAGAGCCTGGCAAGAAAGATTCAGAGCTACCAGCTAACTGATGCAACTGCTGCCATCAGCATGAGTGATGGAGCCCAGAGATGTACCCACAGACAACAGCTTTCCACTGCCTGGAGGAGGATTTACTGGCTACAAGGATAACCCCACTAATTCCATTTTGCCCAGTTATACAAACAACCTACTAAGCCTTAGGCAGTTTGTAGAAACAGAGCTGTTCCACTAATAATAATTTTAAAATATTAATAGGAGTACTTAAACAGAAGCCCAATCTAGGTGATGAAAAACTCCCAGTTCCTCTCCCTGCAAAATCTAGTTCTCTGCTAGAACTGTTCTCAGAACCTTCTGCCCACCTCTAAGAACTGAAACCATCCTTCAGCCTGAGGCAGGTGTATTGGGAAGCTGAGAGGAGCTCATTCTCTCTGCAACCTTTGTGACAACTAAGTAATGCTGGAGAGATGCAGACCTGACAGTGGGCTTGGACTTGAACAGTTCTGATCTTACCAACAGGATTTGCTGTGGCATCTGCTTCTTACCACAGAGCTCACTGGAACCTCAAGCTTTTGGGGTTTTGTTTTTGTTACAGTTGTTGGGTTTTGGTTGGTTTTTTCCCTTTGTTTTTAAGTAATACATCTGTTTAATCTGCTGCAGAACAGGAGGTAGAAGATTATGGAGTAGTTCTTAAAAGAATCAACATGAGAAATCAAAACTGGTAAAATATAATACTTTCCAGTTGAATCTTAGCTAATCCCTTTTTATTTTTTTTTATATATATACTTTAAGGTATCTTTAACTAGTCATACTGATTACATGTGTTCAGTAATTCTCAAAAGCAATCCAACATTTCACATACTGAAGTGAGGCTCATTTCAGTATTTAGTTGCAATCAGCAAAGCAATGCCCAAGTTTAAGGCTGCAGGTTGAGGCAGATACTCAAAGCAGAGTGGCTAAAAGAGAGTTGCTAAGACAGCAGGAAAGCTTTCACCTCTCAGCTGTTTAGCTCCTCTCATAAAGGAAGGCAGGGGCAGACACAGAGAGGTAACAGCTTCCAGGGAATTTAAACCTGCACACAAAAACCACATCTGAATGTTGAAAATGACAAAATTCCCAGCTCTGATTCCACAAGGCCCTGTCACTCCTGGAGGATGAGCATCCTGACAGTATCACCACCATTCCTACACATCTTTTTGTGATGCTGGCCCCAACAGAAAGGGGAATACTAAGCTAACAAAGCCTTTCAACTGGAGCAGATAACCTCAGACAAAATGAGCAGCCAGAATAAGACAAAAAAACAAAAACAAGATGCAAAATAGAATCAATATCTAGGCAACCAAGATACAGATTGAAATACTGCAGGCAAGAGCCATGTTACAAGAAGATGATGTGAGTAATTCTGGTGTGTGCCTCTATACATTATTCATACACACCCTCTAGGAGAGCAAAAATACAAGGAGCCAAGAATTTTCTGTCCAGCTACATAACTCTGACACATGATAAATGCTATGAAAACTAACTGAAAAAAAAAACTGAAAGAAAAAGGAAAAGAAGATACCAGAACTAAAGCTCCATCCAAGTCAAATTCAGGTTACAAGACACTATGAATTGCCCTGCTGGGCTTCCTTCAAGTGCTACAATCTCCCTTCCTCCACTTACAGGTAAATGGGAAATGATGATCTCAATTCCCATGCCCACAGGACTAATTTAATTACAGATACTGATGACACCACTGCAATACCAAATTAATCCATCCTTTCCCTGAATTCATTCCATTATAATCCACAAAAATAAAATTTGGACTTATTCTTAGCAATTTCTTCAGGGCAGATACCAGCACACAGCTCTGCTTGCATTAGTGCTGCCCAAGGCAAGTTGTGGGACTTAATATTATTATAAAAAAAAGATGGATTTATCCTTGTATTAAATGACCTGAGACAGAGCAGCTCTATGTAGCCACCCAGAGAATGTTCTGTATCTTAACTAAACTCAAAACTGTGGTTTTATACTGAAAAATAAATCTTAAAAGTGTCTATATTACACAGAATATTCATGTTCCATGGCAGTGGATGTTTTCTAAGCAGCACTGCAAATGTTCTCTTGTAACAACATTTCAGTTCTGCCTGTCCTTGTGGATAACATACCTGAGATCTGTCAATAAATGTCATCCTGCTGCATGGAAATGTTTATGTAGCCAAAGAAAAGACAAAATATGTCTTTGATGAAGGTGACAGAGTAACTTCACACTTGAACTCTCCACAATTGTCTAAGAAGTGAAGACTAAAATAGCTTAAAGATGCTCCATATGGTGTCTAAATTCATGAAGAGGGAGTTAACTGCCAACTGTGAGCTCAAGTTGGTAGAAGGAAAACCAGGACTGAGTTTCTTCATCAACTATTTCAGAGTATCTGTATGTGCTTCACACAATACCCCATCATCCAAGTGGCAATCTAAGGAGGTTAGAATCTTTTTTCCCCCCTGAACTTGAGACAGACACAAAATAAAGAGACCCAAAATAAAACTAATCAATATGCAACAGTGATGTTTCTACTACAGCAAGTTAATAACCAGCAAATGTGATGTTTAAGCAGTAGCTGATGTGAAGTGAGCAGACAGTCATTTCTCTCTTGAAAACAAACATCAAATTAAGATTAAATAATAAAAAAGAGGCTGCCTGCCATTTTCTCATGTAATTTAACAGCCTTTAAAGGAACAGAGCTAGCTGGGGGGAGACAGAAGGGTAAGGATCAAATCAGCAGCTAAGTCAACCACCATTAAGTTGTCCTTTAAGTATAGTTGTAGAAGCCTCAAACTCCAAATTGAAATAATTAGCTGTACCCTACACAGGTTTTACATAAAACACTGTTCTCATGTATTGAATTATTCCAGTTCCATCAGGAAGTTCATATAGAAAAGCTACAGTTCAGATATCCAAATAGCTGTACCTGAATCATCCTCCAAAACTCAGTTAAGCTTCAGTTCCAGAAACAAATCCAAAGAAATCTCCACAGCCATGCACATGCAAACACATCCCCTCCCCAGAAAACCCAGCTGTGGCTCAGGCCAGCTCCTTGTCTTGACAACTGCAGAACTGAGTACTTCAAGGATTCCTTTATTTCTAGCCTTCTGCATCATCCACATAACACAGCCCAGAGTCATCACATTCCAAAAGAAAAAAAACCACAACCAACCAAAAACCCCCCCAAACCCATTCACATGTTTGAAACCAACATGACTTTAGAAAGTAAAATGTATAACCTCTTACCTGAGCATGAAAATTTGACATAGTCGTTGTCTCTATATCTTTCTTTCCCAAAATCTCCATTTTCACTGGTGAATTGGGAAAATTAAACGAAAAGTAGTCTAAAAAGTCAGGTAAATAAGTAGCTGCCCCATGAACAATACCCATTACATAGTAAGCTGCACAGTTTTCATTTTCACTAAAAACCAGACCCACAAACTCTTCTGCAAATCTCTCCATCTCCACAGGAGATAAGTGGGAGAGTTCATTACTGTAGGCATGGATAACTGATGCACCTCCGTTAGGCTGGTGCTCAATATGAATCAGCTGTTTGAACTCCAATGTCTCCAACCTTTTGAGTTTATTTTGAACCCGTGGCTCCTTTAACGAGACAAATGGAAACTCACTGTTCTCTGGTATCTTGGACTCACAGTCCTTCTTGGGATCCATATTTTTCCCATTGAAATCCTTAAGATGATCATCTATGATGCCTTTGGCTTCCTGATCCTCAATATCAGAAACCAGTCCTGAGCAGATGGTCTGAATGGATTTGCTGTACATTTTGGGACGCTTCCTCTTCTCATTCTCTTTATGTTTCTTTTTCTTTTTCTTCTTCACTTTTTTAATCTGTAGCTCTTCTGCATTGGTTTTTGGTTTCTCCTTCCCACCTGTTGAAAGGAAAAATAAAAAATCTTTAAGTATCTTGATGTACAAAATGCCTATTTAAAGATCAGGATTCCACTTTCCCATAGGCCCCAGTGTGGCACAGAGTGTTCCCAAGAGTCCCAGTGTGTTTAACTACTCATTTTCACCCAGGCACCTGCCATGTTCACACTGTGGCTTGGGGGAAGGAAAACACAAAAAACCCAAGTATCCCAAGGCTGCTTTCAGCATGAGTCCCAGTCCTTCATCATACCCTTGAACTGGCCATCAGCAGTTCATACATCAGAGAGTTCAGAGGCATGATGTGAGCTGTGAGCAAACACTGCCAAGCAAGGGGTTTGCCACCAGTTCCATCAGTGTAACCAGCAGCAGCAAGCTGCTCACAAGATGCCACTGGCAGAACCTACCTTGTCAGGTGGCTTTACACAGTAATTCTTCCTGAATTAAATACATTTTGTGGAAAAACAGATGGAAACATCAAAAAAAATTATACCATACTACTTGAAACAATTAAAAAAAAACACAAAAAACAAACCACAAATTAAACCAAACAACAAATCCACACCAACCAATAACCAAAAATTAAACCCTCACAAAATAAGACTAAAATTTATATGATCTGCAAACTGAAAACAAATAGTAATGGCCTAAAGCCCAGAAGTACTCATTTGGGGAGGATTTCTTCAAGTGACTTCCAAGGTAGTAAACATTCTGCCTTGTGAAGTGTTTTTTCAAGTGCTTTGGGGTCGGGTTGGGTTTTTTTTTTCAGGTAACAGAAATTTTTTGGCTACCTTGTTTGTCATTACACTGCCCTAAAGTCTAGCTGTTGAAATCATGTCATTATTTGATAAATCAAATTGCTGGGCATGTTACAGCACAATCATATTCACAACAAGCAATTCAGATGGACAGGTTCAGACACAGCAGTTTAATCTTACAGTGAAATATAGAATTTCTACATCATCTCGAATTCATTACAGTTAAATGGTTTCTCCCACTAAACTGTAGTAGACCATTTTGAGCTTGTGATCCTCAGGCCAAGCAATTCACAAGAGTTGTTGAAAAAAGATCACAGCTGCTGGTGAATAGAATCAGACATTCCTGCTGCTAATTAAGAGGTCTGGCTGTGGAAGGTGCAGATACTGGAAAGGAGAACAAGCAATTAAGACACTTGCCTCAGTCTCTGGAGGGTTGTGACAGCAGCTCTGTGCCTCTGGGATTGCTGAGGCAAAGCCAGGGAGTTATCTCTGGCTTCTATTTTCTCCTCTTGGAGGAGGGAAGTGCCCTGAGGTCTCTCAGCTCTTCCTCTGCCCAAACAAGGACCTGGGCAGGATTTAACCTCATCCACTAAGTAAGGGCTACAAAGACTCCCCCTCTCCAAGTCAGGTTTACACAGCACACTGAGCAGTTGCACTTTTAGCCAGCCAAGCTGAACTGCCAAAAGGCATCCTGGAGAAAATCTGTCCTTTAGTCAGGCTGAATCCTGAAAAAGTCAGGGATCCTTGAAAAAAAGCTCTTTAACCACAGATAAATGGAATTATTTTTCTGGTATCCACAGCCCTCCTGCCAGTGTAAAACAGAAATGTTCTGTTCAGCTCTAAATACAAATATTTTACTAATATAGATATTTTAGTCTAATGACTAAAAGGGTTGTGCCATTTACACATAAATCAAGTACTGAAGTTCATCAGTACACACTTGCCCAAACCATGAGAAGTTGTAAAAATGGTGCATGCAATTTGGAACCAAATCACCATGTGCTAGCTGCCTCTCATCTGTGAGCACAACTCCCTTCTGTTCCACAGAAGATTCTGGATCTCTGTATCCCAAAAAGGATAAAACCAAGGCCCTTTGTAACTCTGAAACACCTGGAAACCAACAATTAATGAAGGAACTAAAGGTTAAATTAAAAAACAACAGCACAGAAAAAAGCCACCAGGAGAACTATGATGGGAAGTAGCAGAGAGCCCTCCCTTGCTACCTGCAACTGGGAAGAGAAATAATTCAAATAAATAAATAAATATCTTCTTTTAAGGTCTGTGCTGCTGATGCCACTGGAGAGGAGAAAAGCCTTAAGACACATAAGTCAGAAGAGAGAAAAAATCCCACTTGTAATCCTCTTTAAAACATTATTAGAATTAAAGACTTTTTAAAAAGTTACTTATCAACAAGAATAAAACAGTTTTCTAAAAGCACTTGAAATTGAAATATGACTTCAAAACTGATCAGTTTTGAGCCTTTCAAATTTACACGACCTTATGCTACTGCACACAAGTTAATTCTGTCAAGAACTCCATTTTCACACTGGCAGTACATGATGTACTTAGGAAACACCATTTTTAGCTACTCTGGATTCTGCATTTTGTAAATAAAGCAATATTAAAATATTAATTTTCATACTGAAAGACTGGAAAAGTGATCAATTCATAACTGTTCAGCCTAAATGACAGAGCTGCCCAGTCTAAGAGCTCACTGCCATTGATGGGTCCCAGTCCCCACTGTGCCCCTGCTCCTGGCACACAGCCCTGCACCTTCCTGGCACTGGCTGATGCTCATCTGACTGCACAGCCAAGGGACAAGGGCTCAGCAGAACACTCTGCTGCTAGGTCAGTGAGCAGACTGCTCTGCAGCATTCCCAGCCAGGAACTAGGGCCTGGAGACCCTGGAGAGCAGGTGCTGAGGACCCAGAACCCACCCCAGCAGGGGCAACAACCTGCCCTGCTGAGCTGCACTGCCACACACAGCACTACTGGACACAAGGGACAAGGTTCCTAGCAAATCTTTCTACAGTTTCCCAATGCAAAAGCTTGGCCTTTTAAATTTCACACTACACTCCTTTAATTTACTTTTTTAAAGGTAACATTCTAGTACATTTCACTGTAATTTGGATCAGACTACAACTTCTTCCCTGGCTTTTATGACCCTGTACAGTTCTTGTTCCCCAATACTGCTTTGACATCAATATATGCCCAACTATAGAATATCTGTGTTCAATTATTGTAGCATACAGCCAAAGTTTTCCTGAGGAATACAAACATTAAATGGAAACCTGATTTCTAGGAGTAGTGTTCTCAGCAAAGCCTGAAGAGAACAGCACAGAACAAGGTTGCATCACATCTCCAGACTAAGGCTTCTGCTCTGCTGATTCACTCTGAAGTAGGCTTATAAAGCTGCTCAGAAGTTACAGAGACTTCAATAGTAAAAGTTTGCTGAAATACTGGGATTGCTATCAGCAATGCCCATTAAAAATACCTTCACCTTATTCTTCCTTTGCATTAGCTGTGGAGAGGAGCAGAAACACACTCAGCCACTCCTCTGTCACAGATATCAGAATGCTCCAAAGCAAAACGTTGACTCTTCCCAACCCCTACCACAGACTGGGCACAAGAGAGCAGTCACCTTCCAGTGTCCCCAGGGCTGCCCCACAGCAGACACACAGCATTTGGTGCAAGCAGAAGCAAGCAAACCAAAAGGCTAAATAAAGATCCAAGCACTGCAAGGCTGAGATATCCAAACTAGTTTTTAAGCAAGACTGGCAGCAGCAGGGCAGTGCCTGAGGCAAGCTGACTTCTCAAGTAGTTACTAGTGAGGCATGTGCTGAGTCCCAGAGCAGTTTCAGGGAGTCTCCACCAGCAATCCCAGTAAAGGCATGGGCACACACAGGCACACACTGCTGGAATCTCATTTCAGCCAAGACAGCAACCATTCTGAAGTGCATGGCACCTTCTGTGTGCTGAGATGCTTTTGGAGCAGCACAGCTAGGGAAACACCTATACAACTTCCCACTGCATGATGCAGAAACACAGGACAGAAGAATTTTCTCTTGTATTCATAAAGTCTTTTAGTTAAGGCAAGTCAGAGAACTGCTTTGGGACCTCAAGAATGAGGCATGGCAGGGGGTGAGAAGAAAAACCCTCAACACCCAGACATTTACAGGAATTTTCCCCTTGGTTCACTGTTAATAAGCAGACTGAAGTCACACCTCACTGGAGTGTAGAGGGCCAAAGAACAGCAACATTTTAATTGGCTTTTGCTCTTATTTGGTTAGCACTATCTTCACAGGGATGGACTTAAAACTTGCACTGTGTATTTCAAGAACTTAGAAGAATGGAAAGCTGTGTTCATTCAGTTTATATATGTACCTACTCAGCAATAAGAGAGCTCTCCTAGGCAAGGCAGGCCTCTGGGATTGGTAAGAAGTAACCTCCAGTTGAGGATCTTCACTTGCTATTATAAATATTGTTGCATATACTTTTAATAAATGTTATTTTATGTAATAATTTGTATGGGTTGATGAAAACCATATCACAAAATAGTTCAAAAATTACTTGCTAATAGAGTTAAAACACACACATGGAATTCTGAATACATTCAAATAATCCTATTTTATTTTGTCTCTGGTCTCCTGGAAGGTGAACAGTCACAGCCACCTTGAAAAAAACCCTCAAGATTGCCAGAAAGTGACACTAATAAAACACAGGATGTGACAGGAGCTGCTCCAAGGCTGTATGTTGACATATACCATGTTTAGCTCATTACAGCACTAGCCCCACAGGAAGATCCTAAGATGCTTCCTCCTGTGCCTTTTCCACAACTGCACTCACCATTAAAGCTTCAACAGGATGTTCTAAGATAAGCAGAGATTTATAAAATGATTAATAATTAAAAAAAAAAAAGCTCCACCATATTCAGTGAAGTCTTCTACAACAGTCTAAAATAAGAAGTCTGAAAACAGTCTCAGAAGTCTGGGTTCCTCAATTACCACATTAAATATATACACAGAGAAGTTCAGATTAACTATTTTATATACTTTGTAGAAGTATTTTAGAAAGCAGCAACCTATTATCCCTTCCACATTTCTAAATCTCTGCTCTCAAGTAAGTCAGTATCCAAACTAAAAACCAGAAAGGGATAATAGGTATCAAGCACTGGGCAGTATCTCAATGCACAGCACTTCATGCTCAGCATGAAGACCTGTGAAGCACTAGAATGAAATACCACTACATACCTTTCTGCAGTAATTTGACCTCTCCATTTTCTTTCTTCATTTCATTCATTATTTTGTGCTTCTTCTTCTCTTTTTGCTTCTTTTCCCTTTCTTTAAGTTTGTCTTTGATTTGAGCTGAAATGTAAACATTGTACAGTTAAGTAGGAATGGAAAGCTAATTGTCACATGCATGTTTCATATTACTCTTATGGAAGCTTTACTAAGATAAAAGAATTACAAGAAATTCCCAGTATGGAAATGTAATTACCTGTTGCATAATCCAACTAATTTATTTACATCAGACAAGTTTTGTTTCTTATCAGAATTGTATGCAACTCAGCATGTTCACTGTAGAGTTAATTTTGGCTTACACCTACTACCCTCTGTTCTTATTTTGTATCTATACTCAGCTTTTATTTCTTGAAATTCAAGATGATATGACTAGATAAGTTGGGAAGAAGACTATGGTTTGTATTTTGCTGGGTGTACACATACACAACACACAAGAACTATCTTCACATAGTCTAAACTTAAATGTTTTTGCAAGTAGCTTGGAATGAAGAGTTCATTTGTCAGCTGCAAAACCTTTTATTCAGTTCACAGGCTACACTGATGCATTAACAGCAGGAAAATGGAATTTTATGCATGAAATGTGCAGCAGATCTAATGTTCTGGTGCTTCCCTACAAACCAGCAGCAGCTTACCTGAGCTGTCTCATCATTCATGTAGTTGGACAAGGCACTCTAGGTTTTCACATCACTGTCATACAACAGCCAAGCCTTCAGGCAGCCTTTCCACACCAAACATATTGCACCCAGAGGAGCTCCCTCTCCAGGAGTCTTTTCAGTTAGATTTCTTTTTGAGGCCAGGCATGTAGAGAAGGCACATTTCCTATGCTTAGATTGACTGCAGCCACCACTCCATGCCTAGCCTCTCTGGCCTGCAGCCAGCTACCTGCTTCAGGAGTTTATTGGGCTTTCTAACCTCCACAGGGAAAGGGGAAATCTGATTTCAAGCTTCTACATCATGTTCTGCTTCAGGATGTTTCCTCACTAATACAGATGAGAGACAATCCTGATGTATTATTTATGGTACTTGCATTATAAACCCCTCGTGGAAGCAAAGAGAAATCCAATTACTTTTCCTCAAACATTTACATAAACTAGAAGTAGGTAAGTTCACTACTAACAAATCAGATCTATTCCACACCAATTTCCTCCAAAGAAAACCTTCAAACCTAGAAAGTAATACTGAGTGTCCATCACCAAGCTATTTATGAAGCATGCTAATATTTAGGAGGGTGCAAAGGGTTGACAGTAACCCACATAAAGGAATGCTCTGACTCCAGCATCCATAGCTTTCCTTCTAGGAGTCTTAGAAGAACTGAGGCTACTGAACTTGAACTCTAGCAGTTGTTAAGATGGAGAATGTGTTTAAGGAGAGCCTAAGAAAGAGAATAAAAACCAATATATGACAACTGAGATGTCTGTTGTCTATCTGCAGATCTAGATAAGCAGTGGGGACAAAACACAAACAATGCTGGCACAAAACCAGTAAGGAGTAGAGCAGCTGTGCTTAAAAACTGTCTGGGAGTCTTAGTTATAAGAAACTGCAAGAATCCCATTCCAACCCAACTCCTAACAGCTCGGTGAGGCACGATGACAAAGCAGATTCATCTGCACAATCACAGGATCCAAGGAAGCATTCCTAAGCCACACAAGCTGTACTTTCTAGGAACAGGTTAAGCAGACACTAATTCATAGATAATCCTCCTCCCCAGCCTGCTTCTCCTCCACAACAACCCCCAAACTGTAAATCCCCTGCTGCTTGAAGAGTATAAAGTCGGAAATGAATGCTAGAGGAGTTTCAGTGGCTCTGAAACTGCCCCTGGCTCAGCAGGCAGAGTCACCAGTCTGGTTTGTACCTGCACTGTGTGGAATTCAGCTCAGCCAGGATTAGAATGATCCTGGGAAGACCCAGATCTTATCTCCACATTTGCATACTGATAAGAGGCTCACACTCGACTTCTGCTATCACTCATGGATCAGAGGAAGAGGAAGACTCGTGAGCAGCATCCCAGCCAATGAATATTCCAGTTTTGTCAGCAAGGCCAGAGAACAACATAAACCTTTGAACGAGGCTGCACTTGACTGTCACAAAAAAACAATTAGCAGAGTCAGTGGTGAAGAGTTGCACACAAAAGAAATCATGTCCTGTCGCCTCCTCCAGCAAATCAACCTGAAGGGGTTGCAACTACAGTGTAAATGCAGAGTGAGGTTTAAAATCCATTAACTATTTCCCTGCCACAAATCACTGTACTGCAACAAAAGCAATGCACAGCTTGAGGCAAGCAGAGAGCAGCTGAGGGTCCCAACTGTCAGGTTTCCTCCCTCAAAGCCCACAGAGTAGATCAGGAATAGATGATAGTACAGCTCTCCTTAAAAAAAATAAAATTAAATTAATTGCCCTGAAATAAGTAATAGTAGAAATACTAAAATAAATAAATAGTGCAATATCTTAATTCTCAAACTGAAGACATTTGAGCAGAGTAAAATAAGTATTTGCTAGTCTGGCTGGCAGAACTCAAAATTCTCCATCAAAACTATGCAGATTATTCTCCTCAGTGATTGATACTCAATTTCAAAGCTTCCAATGAGATGAAGATTATTTAAAAAAAATATTTTTAAAAAGGTCATAAAATATTATTTTAAAAAATCAGTACAAATCTCAATTTCTCACCTAAGAAACATGAAAATTCTTCACAAAACTCCTGCTTTAGAGCACACACATCCAGTATTAAGCACTAAACAGCCAGTAAATGAGGGTGGCAACAGCCAGCTAGACAGAACTTGTTCTGTTGAACAAGTTAAGAAAATTTGGAACATCCTTGTACAGCTGTTTTGAGGTTTACCAGTAGCAGCTACTTTGGATCCAAAGCCTCCATCTGTAGGGCACCAGCATCCCAAAGTAGTAAAAAGGAGAAACATGTTAATACTGAGCTCCCCAAACAGTTAGAAAATTTCAGTTATATGCCGAAGAGAAGATAACCTGAGTTGAAAGTAAAGTGAAGGGGCCATCTGACTCAGAAATGACACTAAAATACAAATACAGGTATCAGTGTCCATATCACAGTTCCCTTTTTGTCATAAACAAAGGCAAAAGTTAGTCACAGGAACAACTTACCCAACAGTACTGGTCCATTATTGGAACTTTTTCCACAAGGGGGGGTGTGTGTTTGGGGATTTCTGTAACGTTAATTTGTTTTGGGTTTCTTTCCTTGTTGTTTTGTTGTGGTTTTGGGGGGGGTTTGTTTGGCAGGGGGGATGGTGGGTGTTAAAAGCCATAATCTAAATAAAAGCACAGGCACTGCAGATGTACTGCAGTAAATCACACCAAAAAAAAGTAAAAAATAAAAAAGAACACTTTCAAAATTCATCATTATACTGTATCTTTGTGAAGCCACCTAAGCATATTTTCATTTTAATAGCTATTTTTCCATCTTAGTAGAAATTAGATATTAATAGCATTACAGCAATGTAAAATACAAGGCTTTTTTAAGATGAGCTATTTGCTCTTCCCTTTTTAATAAAGTTCTTCTTGGTGAAGGATAATCAAAAGATTAGTCAAGTACCAAATATGAGGCTTTGGCTCTCATTCCTTCTGTTGGGGTTTTTGGTATGAATGATTGTTTTTCATTATTATTGGATCAAAACAGACACACAAAAACCAACCCTGTTATGTCTGCCCTGCTTTGAAAAGGGAGAAAATACCAAAAAGTTGATATCCTGATTCTTCCAATGGGAGAAAAAGTCAATCCTGATGCCATCAATCACATCTAATTAAGAGCCATCTAAGATACCAACAAAAAATGCACTGAAACAAGTCTGTCTGGGGACAATGCCAGTTCTACTACAGCTTTTAAGGAGCACTTTATCTTATCCGCACATCACTTACACCACAATCCTTAATCTTCAAGGTCATCCAAAGCCCTACACACTGCACTGGCTCTCAACTTGGCCAGCACACAGCTGGGTCACTGGTGCCTCTGTTGCTGCTCAGTGTACTGTACTGAGAAAGCCAACAGCTTTTTCTGCTCACTGCCACAGCAATACCTCCCTTCTGCCAGTCAACACCCAAAGAAGTCCTCAAAACATTATCTTACTGTTCATTTGATTAATTGTAGGGACTAGCTCCAGAAAGCAGATGATATATTCAGATCTCTCCACAATAAATCCACTATTTCAGTAACAACTACACAAACCCAATGCACCTCTGCTAAATAAGCCAGTGTCATGAGTATTTAAAACAAGAGTTCTGTGGGAATAAGCATCCCTGTCTGGAGGAAATAAAACACTCAAGGAATGAAGAGATTTCTAGATGTCTCACTCAAGTTCACAGTACAAGTGTCAGCTGACAGCTCATATCCTTTGGTTTTCATGTCACAAAACAGTATCCCCAGCAATGAGATGTAGTGACAGCAGCATATGACCAAAAAAAAAAAAGTGCTATTTACACACAGGACTAATTCCATCAAGTGTTCCACCTCTCCTTCTAACTAACACCTGAAGAATGTTTTCACTTTGCAGCAAATCCACACCATGAACTGAATGAATTCTGAGCGATATGCATCAGGAGGCTTGGACTAGATGATCTTCTAGGTCCCTTTTAACCCCTGACATTCTGTGATCCATCCTCCTCAAATCCAAAGGCTTCTGCTTTTTTTGGATGCTGGGTTAAGCACATAAGTACAGTAGATATTCCACTGCCAAGTTCACCAGTTGTTAACAACTAAAGGCTACTCTGTTTTCTAACTTGGTAGTTATCTTCTCATAAAGACTGCAGTGATTTCCCAAGTAGTAAATAAAGGAACAAATTTAGGCCATATCATTCAGAGTTCAGTATTTTAACCACTTCTTTGCCTCTTTTGCAAGCTTTTTCAGACAGAAAGCTAAACTGAGTGCATGGAGAGTAAGTGGGAAATGCTCTGCAGTGAATTACACAAAACTGGGCACTGCCACATAGTGAAAATGCCACCTTGAAGCCAGTGCAGGAGCTGGAGCAAGTCTGGTTGAGCACTGAGAGGAGAGCTTTTCAACCTCAGCAGATGCCAAAAGCTGCAGCTGCTCTGCATCACTTTTCCAGATGGTAACCCACATTAGTAGTCAGTCACAGATTCTGTTCAAAGTATTGTGTGTGTGTCTCTCCTCCCTTTGATTTAAGGCCTGTCACTGCACATCAGGCAAAATATTTACTAACTACTGCTAAGGGACACCATCGGGATGGTTCACACCAACAGAGCTGTAGCTGAAGGGGGAGGAGGGGAGTGCAGGAACATCAGTCACCCTTTCTTCCATCAGCACTCTCCTCCCTTCACAAAGCCTCAGGAAGCCACATGTATGGGGCTGTGCAGCTGCATGGAGTGTGTTTGACACTCCACGTTAATGGGTTTGACACCTGCACTTCGAGGTGTACAAGGCACACTGGAGAGCAGGCTTCCTGACTTCCAAAACCCCTCCAAAAACCCCTAAAACTCACCATAGCTTTTCATTCCAACTACCAGGAATATTTGGCTGACTTCCCTTTGAGTAATTAAAGATTAAAATCCAAGATATGGCTAAAGAAATCCCCTTCCCAGGCAAGAACATTGCCCCGAGCCCTGCAGTGAATGGGAGGGCAGACAATCCTCTCTCAGAATCAAGTCACTGCCAAGAAATGTAAAGCTAATCTTGATAATTCCTCTAATCTGTGCACTTCTAAGAGACCATCTACATGCAGAACTTAATGAGCCAAGGAAGTTCAAGCACTGGGGAATTGCATCAGAAATGAGCAGTGGAGAAGGTGACAGCTGCAAACAAGAGGTTTCTGATCTGGTTCTGCCTACCTGGTCTCATTTCAAGTGAAAATACTCCTTACTCTACAGCTGAGTGAATTACAGAGATGGATTCTGGGGTACAGCAGGGGGTTTGTTTGTTCTCCAGCTTAGAAATTGTCTTTTGCCTAGCAAAGCTGCCCAGTTATTTTATAGAAACACAAAAAGGAGGTAGGGATCCCCATGAGAAATTCATCTCAGAGGACTCCTATGTTCATGTCACTATCAGCTCAAAACTGAACTGCAGCTAAATCTCCAGTGTCCAAAGAAAATGGAGAAGTGTCTCCTTTTCCCCTTTTATACTCCACTTAAAACTCTAAAATCTTCATAAACATTGCTGATGACATTGGGGTAGCTTAGTAGAAATGTATGAGTGCAGAGTGATCAAGAAATCTCCCAAGCACAAAAACAACTGCTGAACTTCAGGAATTTGGCAGGATGGAGGTGGAAGTTGGTCAAGCTACACAGTACAAAAAAAAAACCCCAAAGGAAATAAACATAAAAAGAAGGAAGTGTTTAGCTGAAGGAAAAAGACAACCTAACTAGCAAGATGCATGGGCCCAGCTCTGAAGAACTGGAAAAGATCCAAAACTTTCTCCAACCTACTTCAGTAAGTCAGACTATGAAATGGGCATCCCACAGATATAAATCAAACTTAAGCCCGAAAGAAAGGTGCAATACCTTGAAAGCTTCAAACTTGTTAGAAGAATCTCTGGTAAAAGCCCAGCTGAAATCTAATCTATCCTCCAAAGGCAACAGGAGATAGAAGGAAGGAGAAAGAGGGGAAGGGGGAAAAATAAATAAAAAAGACTACAAGTGAAAACAAGAGCTGTACAAGAGCTTGAGTATCATGTTTAGCTTTCTTGCTCATAAGGAACCCCCATCTCCAAGGTAAAAATACCAGTCTCATCTTGTAATTGCTTGCACACTAAGGTAATTTATCAGCAAAGGAATCACTGAAGAAAAAAAAAATGGAGGGAAGGGGAAATTGTGCACAGAAATGGCAAGAGAAGCAGAAAAGATGGTTCATGCATTTGAATCATTCCTTACACAGTCCAGGGATCAAAAAGCCCTGGGCAAGCATCTTCTGGTAAGGTGGGGAGTGGCTGAGCTGAGTTTTGCACTGTTCAGAAAACAATTTCAACTATGAAGTGGTAGAGCCAAGTATGAGTTAAATGCCTGAGGCAGCAGAGTCATAAACTGGAACATCAATCATTTCCATCTGATTCATACCATGTTTTAAAACAAAAACAGTTACACAACTTCTAATTCCACTATCAGCATCTACCTGACATGTGAAATTTAAGCTTATTTTGAACAGCCTAAACCTGTTATATGCAGGATGAATGGTGAATATAGCAACATTTTCTTCCAGGTTCTCTGCAAGCTGGATGATCATCTGGAGAGGGGTTAAATAACTCCCCTCATTTAAACACACTGTAAGGCCTGGTTATGACTCTGCAAGTTAAAGGTCTTTTCAAAGAAGCCTGTAAATGAAGACTTGTTCAAGGAAGAAAATACAGAACTTCTGAAGAGTTTTAAGCACATCACCAGTCTTGGCTATAACCAAGCTCAACATCTTCCTAACCCTTAGAGAAAAGAGCCTCAAAACCAGGCTCTCTTACCTGGCAATCACCACTGCAAGCAAAGCACAAACACCAGCTCCTATAAACAGCTTTTTGGAATGGTAGGTGAAAAACCTTCTCACAGTTTCCTGCTCAGTGTTAATATCCCTCATCATCAGTAATTAAACTCAGTTTAAGAAAATGCTACTGTACCACTCAAACTCTTACAAAGACAATTTTCCAAGCCCAGATGTCACATTCATTCCTCTACATCACTATGCACCCCATTCCCTGCATCACCTTGTCCTCAGTCCCAGCAATTCCATGAGATTTCACCATTCTTCCCCTGATCCTAGCATCAGTTTTTTTCTCCAGGTTAATGTCTAAGCAGGCTCTCCCTCTCTCAGCAGTGGGAAGCTTTTACTCTAGCATCCTAAGAGCGGCAGACAGCAGAGCATGCACACAACTCCCTGAGCAGAGAGCTCCTCCCAGCTCAGACACCCTGGCCAGTGCAAAGTTCAACTGGGACTTCCACTCCATCCCCTGCACCCACGTGCAGTGCAGCCTCACTTGGGCTGGGAAGAGGAGGAGGGAGTTTCTCCATCTTCAGCCTCACCACCATCAAGGAAATCTCACCCATTCCTGCTTCTGATGCTTTTGCCTCTTCTAGAAGCTTCTGCAGCTCATCTCCTCATCTGCAGGGTTTTCTTTCTGGCAGGTGCCACACTAATGTGTGCAGAGTTCTGAACACCAGGAGAGAAACAATCCCTGCTGTCAGTTCTGTGGTGCTGCTCATCTCCCAGGAGCAGAAAGGCTGGCTAACTGCAGCCTCCAGGGAAGAAGGGACTGCACTTGCCTCTGCTAGGTGGATTGGGACAGCTCTGAACCCACCTTATTACACCTGCAGGGGCACACTTCATACCTGCTTCCTCCTGTACACTGTGTGCACTCTGTTTTAATTGTACAAAACCCTCTAAATTCACCCTGATGTCATACCCTCAGACTGCCTACAATCCCCACTCTTCCTATTCTACCCTTACTTTAGGCTTCCTTGCCTTTTCTACAGCACATACATCTTTTTCCCCCCCAGCCAAGATGAGAATCCCCTCCCTTTTATGCAGTTTCACATGCTGTATTTTCCCTCTTTGCTGTCAACATCTCAGACTCATTCTGCATTCACTGGTGCACTGTTGCAATCCCAGTCTCTATGGTATCTTCCAGTCTATGCCATCTCAGTGCACAAATTCTGCCCATTCCACCCTAATATATCATTTGTTCTTAGGATTCTGCATTTCCCCCCCCCCCAGGCATTCTTTTCTCCCTGCATCATAAATGCATTTCTCCTTTCCTCTCTGAAAAGTAAATTATTCACAGGATTAACAGCACAAACCAGTTTCTTTCATCTGCAGTCAAATACAGAACCACTTTAAAAAGGCTGGCTGCTGTCAGCAGCACTCAGTGCATCCCTCACTTTCTTACAGCCTTCCTGCAAAAAATAAACAGTTTAAAGAACATAAAGATTTTCATTTATACAGGAAACCACACCACAAAATTTTAGCTATAGAAACCACTTCCTTTAAACTGAAATCTGGAGACCCAGATGCCAAACAGGCATCATTTGCCTTGGAAAATGTTATCTGTTGCCTGTACTTAGGTTTTCAAGAAATAAATGAAAGGTAAAAAGATCTCCCCTGAGGAAACTACCAAGTATTTATGCCTGTCAGTATACAAGCTGAGAAAAAAAATCCTTGCCAGATAAAATGTGAAGAATCTCCTCCTTACAGATAAATCACTGCTTCCAAGAAGGTTCAATTCCTAATTACTCAGGTGACTATCAGCAATTTCTTCTACCATGTGCAAAAACCATTTTAACTCTGTTATTGTAATCTTGTTCCCAGAGATTTATTAACATGATACTGTCCTACCAGTGTTACACAAAGATAATCTGAGCCAATATGGGTATTATTTCCACAGCTTTGCTAGAAAGATACTGGTTGAATTTCTCAGTGGCTATCATCAAAGACAAGAAGGATTAAGAAGGATTCACCAACACCACACGTGTACTATCACTTCTGAAGATTTCTCCCAAGTCATTTTTTTGGACAGGAACAAGAAAAATAAAATACTAAAATACCAAAACACACTTGAAATGACATATTTAAAGCCCACTTATACGTCAGAAATTGAGATCCCAAGAATAAAATGAGATAGGCACTGAGCAAAAATAAGCAATTAAAAAAATAAATTCAACAACCTCAAAGGTGAGTGAATCAAAAACTAAAACAGTAATGGAAATTAGTGGAAAATGCAGCAAGGCAGCCTGACAAAATAATCAATAGCAAACAGGCACACTGGTATTAATAATTGCTCTCTACAAGCCTGGCTTATGCTGCAAGTGCAGGTACAGACTGCAATCAAAGTAACCCAAGCCTACATAACTGCTATCATTTATCTTTGCTCTGAAAAAAAGGCAGCTTATTTAACCCAGGGAATGGGGTGTTTCTAGATCTTCCTATTTCAATGTAAACGCAAAAGCATCAACACCTGGTTTAAGGTCATTGGAGAAACCATGCAATTCAAATAAAAGCTTCTCTTCTTGGATTTTCCACATTGTCCTCCACTTCTTAAGCATCTGCTGCTGAGCACAGTCATCGAGAATCTCAACGAATCCTGCCTAAAAATCTGGGCTTAACCTGGTACGGACATTTTAGTTCAGCCCCATTAATAAACTACCCCAGCACTCCTCCCCTGCTCCCGAAGGCCTCGAGCTTTCCTAGGGAGATTCCAGCCCGGGGATCTTCAGGAAATAAACCAAACCTGAAGCATCAACTACATGAGATTCCAAGTCTCCAGTAGCTAAATTTTAACTGCACGTTCTCGACTACTCAATGACTTAACCGGTGAAAATGCATATCCTAATAGGATCATTCAGGATTTCATCTCAAACCTGGAAGGGAGAGGTTTGTAACACGTAGCCTTCTGTGTTTTTCCCCCTCACCACCACGACAGACATTCCATTTTGTTCGCAGATCTCTAGGAAATTACTAGGCACCCTTATTTCCCTAATAGGTAAGAAAACCTAAGGCCTCTGGCAGCTTCTAGCTGACGCCATCGCTAATTCCACACCCCCTTTTTTGACAGGGTTGACTAAGCCGCCGCTGCCTTCTTCACAAACTTACACAACGCCTCGGGTCTGCTGGCAGGGGCCGGCACGGAGCCCACGGGCCCCGGAGCGGGTCGGCTGAGGGGAACAGGTGGGCAGGGTCCCCCCAGAAGGGGCAGGAACCCCCCCAGAGGGGCAGGGCCCCGGGGCCAGCGCGCTGCGGCGGGGCGGCGGCAGGCGGCCATTCGAACGGCTGGGGCCGAGCATCACAACCATTTCCTGCTCCCTCACGACAGCCACGGCAGCTCCGGGGATCTCCACGTACAGCCCTGAACACACTCTGCCCAGCTCGGGCTCGCTGTCCCTTTCCAGGTGCCCCTCCTCGCAGCCCGCCTCAGACTGAGGGCGGCGAACGATCCCCCCCCACCCCACACCGCGGGCCGCCCCTCACCTTTCGGCAGCAGCAGCTTCACCTCTCCGTTCTCCTCCCGGCCCGCCGCGCTCAGGCTCCCGCCGCCATCTCCCACCGCCGCGAGCAGGGGCAAGGCCACATGTTTCCTCCGCTCCTTGTCCCGCTTTTCCTTAGGCTTCTTCGGCTTGGCGCTCCCGCCGCCGACCGCCCCGCCGCTCCCGCAGTCTCCCGCCTCGGCGGCCAGAGCCAGGCGGTGCCGGTGGTGGCGGTGCTGGTGTTGCTGGTAGGAAGAGGAGGGGGAGGCGGCCGAGGGCAGCAGCACGGCGGGCGACAGCAGCTTCCGGGGCAGCGGAGAAGGGAAAGCGAAGCCCCCCGCGCTCCCGGAGGGGCCAGAAGGGAGCGCGGGGAAGCCCCACGCCGCGGGGCTGCCGTAGCTCGGCAGGACCGCCGGCAGAGGCAGCGCCTGTTTGCCGCTCCCCCCCCCGCCGCCGCCGCCGCCGCCGCCGCCGCCCCCTTCACCGTTGACACGCTTCGTACCCTTCAGGCTCCTCTCCTCGGCTCCCTTCATCTTCTTGGCGGCTGGCTGGGACGCACGGGAAACCTTCGCGTCCGGGGCCGGCCTGGTGCCGAACGGCTCCCGATCGGGCGACGCGGCGCCACGAACAGGACTCAACGGCTCCGCCATTTTGCGCTCCTGCTTCTATTTACTCTCGGCTCGCCTCAACCGACTGAACCGGGAGGGGCGGGGGGGGGGGGGCGGCCCCCCCCCCCCCAGGGGGGGGGGGGGGGGCGCTCCCGCCTCGCCCAATGGGCAGGGGAAGCGGCGGACGGACGGCGAGACCGGCCAATCGTAGGGCGAAAAAGGGGCGGGTTCTCAGGGGATTGGGGGCGGCGGGCTCGGCTGAGTGCGCAGTTGGAGAGTGGGGGCGAGCGGTGGAAGCGGGGAGGGCGGCGGCGGCGGCGGGGTGGCCGGGAGCGGGATGGGGAGGCCGCGCTCGACCCGACCCGGTCCTCAGCCCCGGTTCCCGGCGGGCGAGGCGGGGAGCCGAACGCTGCCGGCGCTGGTGGAGGGGCAGGGCAGGGCAGGCAGCCGCCTCGAGCGGTGGTGGGCGGAGCCGGACCGCGGCTGCCGGACAGGGTGGCTCGGGCCTGGGAGGTCCCGTCCCCGGGAGCCGCTTCTCCGGGATCTGGGTGGTCGGGCTGTGGCAGCGAGCCGGGATCTGCTGTGCTTTAATTCTTCACGTTTCAGGCTTCCCCGCTGGCGCTGGGAGGGTGGCTGGAGGGGATCCCCGCAGCCCCACGGGTCGTCTTCTGAGAGAGGCTTTTCTTTACAAGTAGGGGAGTTGGGAATCGCGCCGTTCGCAGGGGGTCAGGCTGGCAGGAGCCCGTGAGGCGGTGTAACCCCGT